>JAPIVC010001122.1:0-11048 GCA_030586385.1 Camponotus fellah
ACAAATAATTAATTACTGGTATCTTTTTATATTTTAATCTAATCTGTATGAAGTTTTGAATCGATTTCTTTTATTTAAAAAAAAATATTTTTATCAGCAAAAATTTTCTTGTGAAATACAAGATTTCTAAATCTAGCTAAATTGTAATGTTTGTAGAGAAATAAATCTTTCCAGAAATTTCTTTATTACCTCCAAGTCATCTGGATAATCACACCAAATTCGTGTAATCCCCATATTTTGAAAATAGGATAATACTTATCAGATAGTGTACAAAATAATTTCCATTGTTCCACTAAAAAATATGTTATAAATATCAATAGAAGAAGTAAATTAAATTAAATAAAGTTGAATAAACTTGAAAATTACTTCAAATAATAATAATTAAAAATTAAATCAAAATTAGCAAATTAGAGACGCAGCGCAATAATTGGAGTGCAGGAAAGAAACAGCACTTCTTTCCTTCTGGTTATTCATATATTTCAAATTAAATATGATTACACTAACAAAAACAAACATATTGGATGATCTTTTGATCCCCCTTCAGTTCAATAATATGCATTACAAAGTGTTATACGATGACACATTAAATTGACATTATAAAAATATCTGTCTTCGTTAGATAACGTTAGAATAACATAGTGTAGATAACGTTAAATTATATTTCGCAGATATCTGGCAGCATATTGTACATTATTTCAAATAATTTTTCAAATTATTGTACTGTCATGTACCAATGTGTTAAATCCAGGATCTGTAAACTCTTTTGTTAAAATTTGTACCAGCGTTAATAATATCATCTAGAAGGCTGCTTTTAGATAATATGAATTATCTTCTTAAAAAATCAATATGGTGGCTCAAAATACGATAAATCAAATGCGCTTGAAGATACATGTTACAATATATTGTTGATAATTGTAATGTTAATTAACTGTTTAACTACCATTATGTATCTTTCAAGTTGGATGAAGATTCGATGACGTAATGTATAAATATGTCTCCGATTGTTAGAAAGTAAACATAGACTCAATCGAGGACAAACTCGACTTGATAATAACAAACGTATAAATATGTGAACAAACATTTCTTAAGACAACGTAATTTAAATCGATCACACCAGTGTGGAAAAATTATTGTACTGGCACTTTATTGGTTGATAGAAAATCACGACGTTTCGACCATTGGTTTTGGTCCTTTTCAAGTGAACTACAAAGGTTTACAATATTATAAAAACAATATGAAGTGAATAAAAAAGGAGAAAAAAAGGAGAACTTTGAAATTAATTATAACCGTATCCCCCGTGAAGCCGTCGAAATGACCAGAATTTCGGTCGCTAATTCTCTCCAAAGGTTTCTTTGTGAGAGCAAACATATTAATTTTGTAGATAGATACATTCTCAGAGGATTTTCTCTTTGCAGACGGTTTTTGCGTGAGAATGATGATTTGTTTGTCACCAGAGCTGATAAGTTTCAGGCCACTGTTGTTATGGACAAAATTGATTATGTTAATAAAATGGAAGCTCTGTTAAATGATCAATCCACTTATAAAAAATTGAACAAGGATCCGATCAGGAAAATAACTAATAAAATTAATGCCATTATTAAATCTTGGCGAAGTAATGATTTAATCAATGAATCTACATATAAAAAATTAAATTCTACTAATGGTAACTTGCCACGCTGTTATGGTTTGCCTAAGATTCACAAAACGGGTTTTCCACTGCGGATTATTGTATCATCACTGGGTAGTCCTTTATACAATGTCGCGCAATACATCCACGATATATTACAGATTTCGATTTTGGAACCTAAATCTCATATTAAGGATGGTTGGACCTTTGCTAAGATTTTGAAAGATAAATATATTAATGATGACGATGTAATGATTTCGCTGAATGTTGCCGCATTATTTACTAAGATCCCTAAAGATTTGGTGTTAAATGCTGTCACTAAACGTTAAAATTACATTGCTTCTAACACTAAATTTAATTTATCTCAGTTTTTGTACGCGATAGAAACGGTTTTGGATTCCACTAGTTTTTCGTTTAATGGACAGTTTTATAAACAGATTTTCGGTAGTCCTATGGGAGTCCCCCTGTCTCCTATTTTGGCTGACATCGTTATGGATGATTTGGAAACACATTGTTTGAGTCAGTTAAGTTTTAACGTTTCGTTGTATTATAGATATGTTGATGACATTTTTACTATTGTTCCACGCTCAAAGATTGACGAGATTGTATCGACTTTTAATGCTTATCATCAACGTTTGACATTTACATACGAGACTGAGTCTGATTTTTGCATCAGTTTTTTGGATACCATGGTTATTCGTTCTGACGGTCGGCTTTTGACCGACTGGTACAGAAAACCTACTTGTTCTAACAGATATATTAATTTTCATTCCAAGCATCCGTTTAAATATAAAATGAACACTATTTATAATCTTGTTGATCGCGCTATTTTATTATCAGACGTTCGATTTCATTTTAAGAATATCGACATTGTCAAACAGATTCTTTCCAACAATTGTTTTCCAGATCAAATTATTAACCGTTACGTTAAAAGAAGACTTGATTTTTTAAAACATCGTGACAATGAAAATACAAATTCTGAGAGTGATAATGCGGCCTTGTTATATTTCTTTACCGTTTGTGGATGGCTTTAGTGATGAGATTAGCCACGTCTTTAATAATATAGGTCTTAATATCGTCTATAATGTACCGAAAAAAACTTAACGTTTTGATTAAACGCGGAAAAGATAGATTGCCTACTAATAACAGGACCGAAGTCGTATATAAATTGGACTGCAAAAATTGTAATAATTCATATATAGGCCAAACGAAAAGACATTTAGGCACTCGTGTCAAAGAACATTTTAACAATATAAAATTGCACGAAAGCAATCTATCTGTGGTTAGTAAACATAAATTAGAATTCAACCATGACTTCGATTGGTCAATACCAATTATTTTACACAACGAAAGACACGTGAGAAAAAGAGAAATTGCTGAAATGTTTTTTATAAAAAAAGTTTGACAACACAATTAACTTACAGAAGGACACTGAGAGTCTGAACAGTATTTATGATAAACAGTATTTATATAAACTAATAAAGGCTGTTTAGTCTCTCTCCTTGTTTGTGAGCGGTAGGCTGACTTGACGATCTTGACAAGTGATTTCTCTTTTTTCATTACTTATTGGTTAACTAAGATTTTGTACGTATATATTAATTTTTCCTTTTTTTTCTCCTTTTTTATTCACTTCATATTGTTTTTATAATATTGTAAACCTTTGTAGTTCACTTGAAAAGGACCAAAACCAATGGTCGAAACGTCGTGATTTTCTATCAACCAATAAAGTGCCAGTGTGGTCGATTTAAATTACGTTGTCTTATTTTATCTACTGGCGACAAGAATTTAATAAAACATTTCTTATTTTCAATAAATTATCGATTATCGTCGTAAATGCATGATGCAAGTCCTTTATATCATTCTATAAATTCAAGCTATTTTTTGTCGTAAGATGAACAGTATTTTAGAGACGAATCTTTTATCAAATCAGAACTCACTGTCTAAAATTTCAGATTTTTCTCAATTAAAATCATGACCAAATTCAAATCTACGATTGGTTATGACTGAAAATTGTGATGTATTACCCTGGATATGGTTTCTGTGTCTCGAAATTTGTTTTCTTAATTGTCTACTAATCTAACCGACATATGACGTTTCGCAATCATTACATGAGACTTTATATATTACTGCATGAATCTTTTGGTATTATGTTTTTATGACAAAACTACGAAATTTATCTAGATCGAAATAAGATAATCCCGTGTAATGATCGCTAAGATTTCGTTTAAATTGTTCCAAAAATCATTGTTGATATATAAGATATTGTGAAACACGAGGAAGATTTTCAGAATCTGATGAGTCATGTTTCTGACTGGTAATTAAAATATAAAGAATTAATTACTTCTTATTAATATATTTCGTATATTAGGCATATTACGTAATATTTCCTATATTCATAATTTTACTTGACTTATTAGATTTAACACATTGTCATATTACAATAATTTGAAGAATTATTTGAAACATATGCTTACCAGATATCTGCGAGATGCAATCTAACATGCATTCTATTAATCTACGTATCGAGGACTTTATAATTTGATGTGTCATGTGCAACATAAACGTAATATGCCTAATATACGAAATATATTAATAAGAAGTAATTAATTCTTTATATTTTAATTACCAGTCAGAAACATGACTCATCAGATTCTGAGCAGGACACGGGATTATCTTATTTCGATTTAGATAAATTTCGTTTCTAACGCATATTATTAACGTTGCACTGAAGAAAGATCAAAAGATCATCTGATATGTTCATTTTTGTTAATACAATTATATTTAATTTAAAGTATACGAGTAATCAGAAGGAAAAAAAATATTGTTTCTTTCTTGCGCCCGTGTTAATTACCGTGTTGTGTCTCTAACTTGCCAATTTTGATTTAATTTTTAATTTTCGAACAATTTTAGTACAACTAATTTTATTGTTATTTTCAATATTAGCGTATCTTTATCTTAAAAATAGACAAATTGAAAAAATTAATTACATATGATTATTCCAAAGAGAAGTGCTCAGATATGTAATCTGCATGTATAATAATAATAATAATAATAATATAATAATAATTAATAATCTTGATAAATATACGATTTGGAGCAAAAGATTTATGAATATAATATCTTTGCTTGTGTATGTATGCCTGAATGACGAGTTCTTTGTCAATTAAATAGAATAGATAGTTTGTACTTGCCTGCTGAAACTGGGATTAAGAATATATTGCCGAAAATCGGAACGCTTGGGAGTCCCGGTATAAGCTGAAGAAGTCGTCCTTTTTTTCCATAATGTACGTAATAATAATATAGCGATAAAATAAATATGAACAATAACTATGAACTATAACTATGAAATAAATATGAACAATAAATATGATATATTTATAAACATCGTTCTTTATTCGTTATTCTTAACGATATTCTTAACTGTCAAATTAAGTTTATTCTGTTTAGTGTTTTTGATTCTTTGATTCTTCACATGTACCACAAAATAAATGATAGTAATTCTCCGACAAAATTGTTAATTTTCTTGTTATTTTAAATATTAATCCTAAATAGAAAGAGACATAAAGAGAGAGAGAATAATAAAAAGATCACTGAAATGCGTTAATCGTATATTTTTTAAAGACAATTTTGATTTATGATTTACTTTAAAAATTCATGAAGAAATATGATAAACTTGTTCATTGTAAATGGAAAGAAAATATTAGTTATGTAATAAAAAATATATGAATCCAATAAAAATATTTTTAACTTTTCATTATTTGCAATTGCTTTTTATTGTAAAAGATAAAATTTCGTGAGAATTTAAAATCATTAATAGTATCATAAATAAAATTAATATTCTTATATCAATTTTTATATCAAGTCTTGTCGCAAATATTTAACATAAAAATTGTTTTTAGTATTATCACTTTAATTATAATTTTATTTAATCTATAACCATATAAATGTAAAATTCTTGAGCGATTACATCACAATGTCCACTTAAAATTCACTTCTGTGCAAATCTTTGTTCGAATGTATCTTAGATCTATAAATATACTTTTATAGTTTTATAAACAGAGTTTTTTGTAATAAATCAAAACTATTTAATTAAGTAAATTAATAAAATATTTCTCTGTTTATTAATATAATATAAATTATATTAATAAACAAAGAAATATTTTATTAATTTTTATTTGACTTTTTAACAAAATTATTCTATTATATTGTGTTTTCATATAATATACAAATTGTATAATTATTGTGATTTCTTATAATTGTTTGTTCTATCATTTTGTTGTGTATCTAATTTTTAAACATATCTCTGTAAAAATACTTCTGTTATAATATATATTTAATAAAATTATAATAAAAAAAAATTGTACAAAACCGACAGTTTGTGATATTTCAAAAATTTATATTAAATATTTATATAAAAATCATGCTCTTAAAATAATTTTATTATCATTAAATTGTTGGGATTTTATAATAGTATTATAAAATTTTATTTTATATATTACCTGATAAATTTTTGAATAAAACGATCAAATAAAACACTGGAATGTTTAAAATGCAATTGCAAATCTCTCCGAGCAGATACACATGTCAGTAAAACAAATCATCTCCAACTGATAATGTAATCTCAGACTTACACTTATAGCCGTTTATTAGCTCAAGAGCATATTAATAATCAGAATTTTATATTTTGACACATCGACGGTTTAATAATTCCACTTTGCTTGACACAAACTTACACTCATGCGCTCACGTATGCACGCATGCACATGTGTTCCATATATATAGTACTCCTATATTGCCAGTTCTGTAGGAGGAATAAGCGAAAACATTACGATGCAGACAATGGCTTCTCTCTCTCGCACGATTAATTGACATAGCATTTTGCGCATGCGTCAAATATATATATATATATATATATATATATATATATATATATACCATATATATGCCATATATTATTTATCGGTGCATTTTTTACAATGTGTTCATAAATTTTATAGTTGATTTGGATAAGTCTTGAATCATATTTAGGTTATAATACTTTTATTCTAAAAAATGTGTCAGAGGACAAAAGTAACACAACACTCTGTGAACGAAAATAACATGTTGTTAGAGCTGGTCCCATAATAACTGTACCAATGGTGATTCTTATTATGTATGTCATAATTGTGATTCGGAATAGAATAATGACTTTGTGTTTAGTAATAATAACTTTAACTTTAATTGGTACTGAAAATAACCATATTTATACTAATTACAACTATTTCTTTAATCCTTTCTAAAAAAGGTACATTATGTCGAAAGTCTTGAAATGCATCGTTACTTCTTTTTTTAAATATTGATATGTGCGTTGCGACTTGCTTCATGTTATATGCGGTTGTGAAATCAGCTACCAATTTTGACAGTTTGCGTAAAATAAAATAAAATTATCATTAAAAATAATTATAAGGATTTTACTTTAAACGAGCAAACTGCCAAGTAAAGCTTTATTTATTGAAAGTTTGACAACGTTTCGACCTTAGGTTTAGGTCCTTTTCAAGTCTATAATAAGAAAAATTACAAATAATTTAAAATGACGCATTAAGATTATAAACGAGTTTATGGAAAAGAACGCAAACGCTAGTAATAACAAAAAGTATTCACGATGTAAGGAAGAACAATGTAACATACCTTAATAAACGTGCAACGGAAGAATGTTATAAGTATGACAGTTACATGTCAAAACGTCGACTGTAGAAAAACACAGAACAAAAACAGTGTCAAAGAGCACAACGTCAATAACATCAAATATATCCGATGATATTATTATAAATATGATTCAAATTTTCAGTGTCTCTTTGTAAATTAATTGCATTTTCATGATTTTTAATGAAAAACATTCCTTTTTCGGTTTTCATTGTGCCAAAATCAAAGGTGTTGTCCATCCAAAATCATGTGCAAATTCTGTTCTGTGCTTACTAATAACTGAATGACTGCCAGGATGTAATTTAATATTATTAATATGTTCTTTGATACGCGTATTTAGATGTCTTTTTCTGTCCAATATATGTGGTGTTACAATCTTGGCAATCAATTCTATACACAATCTCAGTCTTATTGAGTCTACTAAGTTGATCCTTCCCCCGTTTAATAATTTTATCGAGTTTTTTCGGTATCGTATAAATTACATTCAAGCCCGTGCTCCTTGAATATAATTTATACGATAAAACTCGATAGAATTATTAAACGGGAGAAGGATCAACTTAATAGACTCAATAAGACTGAGATTGTGTATAGAATTGATTGCCAGGATTGTAATGCCACATATATTGGACAGACAAAAAGACATCTAAATACGCGTATCAAAGAACATATTAATAATATTAAATTACATCCTGGCAATCATTCAGTTATTAGTAAGCCAAAACAGAATTTGCACATGATTTTGGATGGACAACACCTTTGATTTTGACAATGAAAACACCGAAAAAAAAAGAAATAGCCGAAATGTTTTTTATTAAAAATCATGAAAATGCAATTAATTTACAAAGGGACATTGAAAATTTGAATCCTATTTATAATAATATCATCGGATATATTTGATGTTATTGACGTTGTGCTCTTTGTCGACACTGTTTTTGTTCTGTGTTTTTATACAGTCGACGTTTTGACATGTAATGTGATTGTCATACTTATAACATTCTTCCGTTGCACGTTTATTAAGGTATGTTACATTGTTCTTCCCTGCATCGTGAATACTTTTTGTTATTACTAGCGTTTGCGTTCTTTTTCATAAACTTGTTTATAATTTTAATGCGTCATTTTAAATTATTTGTAATTTTTCTTATTATAGACTTGAAAAGGACCTAAACCTAAAGTCGAAACGTTGTCAAACTTTCAATAAATAAAGCTTTACTTGCCAGTTTGGTCGTTTAAAGTAAAATCCTTATAATTTTATTACTGGCGATTTATAACAAGAATTAAATTATTATTAAAAATAATATTATGTTATAATATGTATAAGGATTATAATCCCATACAACACCGAAATTTTGCAATAACATTACATAGATTTAACATTAAAACATGTAATATAACTGTTGTGTTATATCCCTAAAAAAATTACGCTTTTAAAAAAAAAGATAAAAAAAGGTGTTAAGTCCGCGTAAAAAACAATAAAAATAGTTATTTTAATGCACAAAATAGTGTTATTTTAAACCGTAAAAAATTGTTCTACAAATTATTTTAATTTTGTGTAAAATTGTATATCTTACAAAAATAATGATATTAAAAAAATTGTGCTAAGTGAAAATAAAAATTTATAAAAATATTTTAACCAAAAAAAGTTATACAAAATAGTTGTTTTAATTTTCTACATTATATCCTAGAAAAATAATGATATCGAAAAGTTACGCTAATTGAAAATAAAAACAAAATATTTGAACTAAAAAAAAATTGTACAAAATAATTGTTTTAATTTCCTACAAATAATATTAAAAAGTTGCGCCAACTGAATAAAAATTTTCACTATAAAATATACATATTTCTTTTTTATTTCCAATATTAAAAGAAAAATAATATTAAATGAATTGTAATATATCTATTATAAAAAATCGTTGAAAATATGAACAATCATATATATTGCAATAATCATATGCATATATCTTGAAAAGTTTAATTAAAAAAAAAAGAAAACGATAATACAATATACAAAATTAAAAATTATTAAAAAAATTAAAAATTAGAAATTAATAAAAAAAAATTAAAATTTATATAAAAATTAAAAATTAATATATATAGAAAAATTTTAGTTAAAAAACTTAGCGCTGCTACGCTGAACAATGTGCTAATGAAATTATCTTACATACAATCGACATCAGAATAGTTTAATACGTAAAATAAGTGAACTATTTCCAATTTACCTATCCAATTGAAAAAAATCTGCTTAATATTCTAAATCCCAAACAAGGGTTCCAGATAAATAAACAAATAATCTAGATTCCTCGTTGGAGTTTAGAATAATAGAATACATAAATCAAGTCTAAATTGTTCTAGTCAGTATTATAAACATTACATATCATTAATCATATATATATATATCATTAATAAATATTATTTATATATCATTAATCTAATGACTCAATCAATTCGTGTCATTACATGAAGATTGATATTGAAAGCAACGTGATAATAAAACGAGTCACTTTCATGTTAAAAAAATTGTTGTTGAAGTGTTTATAGTGCATATATATATATAATTTTTAAGTGTTTTTGTTTTACAAAACCTTGATATTTGTACTTTGATTAAAAATCTCAATTTAAATAATATATCATAAAATATTGAGGTATACTTGAATATCTTTGTATTTAGCAAATAATAACAAAGCAAACATTACCCGCTGCTGTAGTGTATCATAAGCCTGTAATCAGACCATCATATTGTTTGATGTGCTTATTTAATATGTACAAAAAATTTAATAAAATATTACATATACGTACTTCAAACGTGAAAGAATCGACTTCCTCCCTTAATCTGTCTAAATCAGCTAAGGAACTTTCTCGAGATGCCGCTATTAAAAGATCCAACATGGCTAGCCGTTTTCTTTAACTAAAAATAAGCCAAGCATATTAGCAATTTTGCACTCGCGCTTTAACTATATAATATTGTACTCGTTTAAAATTTAAACTTTCCTGCAAATAGTAATAATTTATTCTTATACCAAACAGCTATTGCATCATTTCGTGTAATTATACATATATATTTTGTATTAATAGAATATAATTTATAATTTTAGATTGTCAAGTCGAATTTAAATTAGAAGCTCTTAATTCTCGCATACTTCCCAATACTTTGACATCTTTTGCCTAGACCTCTTTATTATCTCCAAGATTCGTTAAATAGCCATTATCTGTACGTTCATGATAAAGTTTTCTTTCCGTGATGACCTATACACAAGTACGATATTTAATTTTTATATTAAATAGCTGTTGCATACTGTATTACATAAATGAAAATAATAATAATGGTTTGTAGAAAGCAATCAATAGAATAAAAAGACGAAAAAATCACTGCGCGAAGTTGGACGTAACATAAAAATAATTCGAAATAAAACTCTACAAAAGAGTCTCTAAAGAATGGTGATTATATAGTTAAGTACATATGAAAATCAAAAGGTGAAATTAGTAATAAAGGAGTCAAAACAAGCAATAGTGATTGTTGTTTTAATGCAGAAGTTCAAAATAAATAAAAAACGAATATTTACAAAATAAGAATTCAAAAATGACGATATATTAATATGACAGAACTTAATTAGAAAAGAATTGCAAATAATTGATATTGAAAACGCAGACATTGTATGATAAAAATTAACAAATATATGTGCAAAGAAAAAATTGATTTAAACGGAAAGTCACAAAAAGATAATCATATGTTTAAAGAAAGTTC
>JAPIVC010001123.1:0-10642 GCA_030586385.1 Camponotus fellah
CATCCAAATATGCCGAATGCGACTTGTGCTTTCTGGAGAAAAGTGTTTTCTCATCTGTACGCATCCAAGTATGTCGCATGCGTCTTGCGCTATATGAAAATAAAGTGTTTATCTCGTCGGTACACATCCAAATAGGTCTTATGGTCGGGCTATCTGGGAAAAAGTGTTTTTCCGTCTGTACGCATCAAGTATGTCGCAAGCGTCTTGCGCTATTTGAAAATAAAGTATTTTCTCGTCGGTGCGCATCCAAGTATGTCGAATGCGACTTGTGCTATCTGGAAAAAAGTGTTTCTCTCGTCTGTACGCATCCAAGTATGTCGCATGCGTCTTGCGCTATATGAAAATAAAGTCTTTATATTCAGTACACATTCAAATGGGTCTTATGGTCGGACGCTATCCGGAAAAAAAAAGTTTCTCGTCTGTACGCATCAACCATATCGCATGCATCTTGCGCTATTTGAAAATAAAGTGTTTATCGTCGGTACTCACCAAGTATGTCAATGGACTTGTGCTATCTGGAAAAAAAGTGTTTTTCTCGTCTGTACGCATCAATATGTCGCATGCGTCTTGCGCTATATGAAAAAAGTGTTTATCTCGTCAGTACGCATCCAAATGCGTCTTATGGTCGGACGCTATCTGGAAAAAAAGTGTTTTCTCGTCTGTATGCATCCAAATATGTCGCAGCCGACTTGCGCTATTGAAAATAAAGTGTTTATCTCTTCAGTACGCATCCAAATAAGTTTTATGGTCGGACGCTAACTGGAAAAAAGAGTTTTTCTCGTCTGTACATCCATATGCCGCATGCGACTTGCGCTATCTGGAAGAAAATTGTTTTTCTCGTCTGTACGCATCAAGTATCTCCATGCGTCTTGCGTTTTTGAAAAAAATTGTTTATCGTCGGTACGCATCAAATAGGTCTTATGGTCAAACGCTTTCTGGAAAAAAAGTGTTTTCTCGTCTGTACGCATCCCAAGTATGTCGCATGCGTCTTGCGCTATATAAAAAATAAAGTCTTTATCTCGTCAATTACATCCAAATAGGTCTTATGGTCGGACACTTGGAAAAAAAAGTGTTTTTCTCGTCTGTACGCATCAAGTATGTCGCATGGACTTGCGCTATTTGAAAATAAAGTGTTTATCTCGTCTAAGGACGCATCCAAGTATGTCGCATGCATCTTGCGCTATTGAAAATAAAGTGTTTATCTCGTCGGCGCATCAAATAGGTTTTATGGTCGGACGCTATCTGGAAAAAAGAATGTTTTCTCGTCTGTACGCATCAAGTATGTCGCATGAGACTTGCGCTATTTGAAAATCGGGCGGCACATACGAGGATGCTATCGGGCATACCTACGGGAGGTGTATCGGGCTGCACCTACGGACACCGGACGGCTCGCGACGAGCAAAGTCCCTTCTTGGCGGGACCAAAGACGCGTAGACGGGCGGCACCTACGATTATGCTATCAGGCGGTATCTGGGAGAGATGTTTCGGGCTGCACATTACGGATTCCGGACGGCTCGCGAAGCAAAAAGTCCGATCTCGGCGGTACTTACGGGCGTAGACGGGCGGCACCTACGAAGGTGTTTCGGGCGGCACCTACGGACGCCGGACGGCTCGCCACGCGCAAAGTACCTTCTCGGCGGTACCCCGACGCGTATGCGGGCGCCCCTACGAGAGGTGTTTTCGCGCGGCACCTACGAACGCCGGACGGCTCGCCACGCGCAAAGTCCCTCCTCGGCGGTACCTACGACGCTTATGCGGGCGGCTCCTACGGGGTGTTTCGGGCCGGCCCCTACGGACGCCGGACGGCTCGCCACCGCGCAAGTCTTCTCGGCGGTACCACGACGCGTATGCAGGCAGCACCTACGAGAGATGATTCACCACCTACGATTTTGCTATCGGGCGGTACCGACGGGATGTGTATCGGGCCCCCTGGACACCCGGACGGCTCGCGGCGACAAGTCCCTTCTCGGCGGTACCTACGACGCGTAGACAGGCGCACTACAAGGTGTTTCCGGGCAGCACCTACGGACACCGGCGGCTCCCGATTGCAAATTCTTTTCTTGGCGGTACCTTCGACGCGTAGACGGGCGGCACCTACGAGAAGGGGCGGGCGGCACCTACGATGATGATATCGGACGGTACCTACGAAAATCTTTCGGCTGCACGTGTGGACACGGACGGCTCGCGCGGGCAAGTCCCTTGGCTGCCTAACGCGCGTAGACGGGAACCTACGAATATGCTATCGAGCGGTATCTACGAGAATGTTTCGGGCTGCACATACGGACACCGGTGGGCTCGAGCAAAGTCCATTCTCGGCGGTACCTCGACGCGTAGTCGAGGGGCACATACGGGGATTCTATCAGGGCGGTACCTACGGGAGGTTTATCGGGCTTCACCTACGGACACCGGACGGCTCGCGACGAGCAAAGACCCTTTTTGGCGGTATCTACGACGCGTAGGCGGCTCCTACGAGAGATGATTCGGGCGGCACCTGCGATTATGCTATCGGGCGGTACCTACGAGAGATGTTTCGGGCTGCACGTGTGGACATCGGACGGCTCGCGACGAGCAAAGTCCCTTCTTGGCGGTACCTACAAGGTTGACGGGCGGCACCTACCGATTATGCTATCGGACGGTATCTCCGAGAGATGTTTCGGGCTGCACGCTACGGACGTGGACGGCCGGCGGCAAAGTCCCTTCTTGGCGGTACCTACGACACGTAGACGGGCGGCACCGAAAGATGATTCGGCCGGCTCCTACGATTTTGCTATCGGGCGGTACCTACGAGAGATCTTTCAGGCGCACCTATGGACACCGGACGTCTCGCGATGAACAAAGTCCCCTCTGCGGCACCTACGACGCGTAGTCCGGGGCATACGATGATTCTATCGGGCGGTACCTACGGGAGGTTTATCAGGCTGCACCTACGGACACCGGACGGCTCGCGACGAGCAAAAAGCCCCTTTCGGCGGTACCTACAACGCATAGACGGCACCTACAAAGATGATTCGGGCGGCACCTACGGAATATGATATCGGACGGTACCACGAGAGATGTTTCGGTGCACGTACGGACAATGGACGGCTCGCGATGGAGCAATGTCCATTCTCGGCATTCCTACGTACGCTGGCGGCACCTACGAGAGGTGTTTCGGGCGGCACCTACGGACGCCGGACGGTTCGCTACGCGCAAAACCCTTCTCGCCGGTACCTACGACGCGTAGACGGACAGCACCTACGAGATGATTCGGGCGGCACCTACGATTTTGCTATCGGGCGGAACCTCGAGAGATGTTTCGTGCTGCACGTATGGACACCGGACGGCTCGCGACTCGGAAGATCTCTTCTCTGCGGTACCTACGACGCGTAGTCGGACGGCACCTACTGAGAGGTATTTCGGGCGGTTCCAAGAGATGTTCGGGCGGCCCCCGGACGCCGGACGGCTCGCGACGCGCAAAGCCCCTTCTCGGCGGTACCTACGACGCGTAGACGGGCCGCCTACGATTAGCTATCGGACGGTACCTACGATTTTGCTATCGGGCGGTACCTACGAGAGATCTTTCCCGGGCTGCGCGTATGGACACCGGACGGCTCGCGATGAACAAAATCCCTTCTCCGCGGCACCTACGACGCGTAGTCAGGCGGCACATACGAGAATGCTATCGGGTGGTACCTACGGGAGGTGTATCGGTCTGCACCTACGGACACCCGGACGGCTCGCGCCCGACAAAGTCCCTCTTGGCGGTAACTACGACGCGTAGACGGGCAGCACCTACGAAGGTGTTTCGGGCGGCTCCCGATTTTGCTATCGGGCGGTACCTACGAGATATGTTTCGTGCTGCACGTATGGACGCAGCGGCTCGCGACTCGCAAAGCCTCTTCTCTGCGGTACCTACGACGCGTAGACGGGCGGCACCCACGAAGGTTTTGGGCGGCACCTACGGACGCCGGAATGCTCGCGACGAGCAAAGTCCCTTCTCGGCGGTACCTACGACGCGTAGACAGGCGGCCCTACGAGAGATGATTCGGGCGCCACCTACGATTGTGCTATCGGGCGGTACCTACGGGATGTGTATCGGGTGCACCTGCGGACACCGGACGGCTCGCGACGAGCAAAAGCCCTTCTCGGCGGACCTACACGAGACGGGGCCCATACGAGAGCGTTTCCGGGCGGACCGACGAACGCCGGACGGCTCGCCACGCGCAAAGTCCCTTCTCAGCAGTACCTACGACGCTTATGCGGGCGGCTCCTACGAGAGATGATTCGGGCGCCTACGATTATGATATCGGACGGTACCTGCGAGAGATGTTTCGGGCTGCACGTATGGACACCGGATGGCCCGCGCAGCAAAGTCCCTTTCCTGTTGTACCTACGATGCGTAGACGGGCGGCACCTACGAGAGGTATTTCGGGCGGTTCCTACGAGATATGTTCCGAGCGGCACCTACGGACACCGGACGGCTCGCGACGAGCAAAGTCCCTTCTCGGCGGTACCTACGACGCGTAATCTGGCGGCACCTACGAGAGGTGTTTCGGGCGGCACCTACGGACTCCGGACGGTTCGCTACGCGCAAAGCCCCTTCTCGCCGGTACCTACGACGCGTAGACGGGCGGCAACTACGAGATGTGTTTCGGGCAGCACCTACGGACGCCGGACGGCTCGCGACGAGCAATGTCCATTCTCGGTGGTACCTACGACGCGTAGTCTGGCGGCCCGAGAGGTATTTCGGGCGGCACCTACGAAAGGTGTTTCGGGCGGCACCTACAGACGCCGGACGGTTCGCTACGCGCAAAGCCCATTCTCGGCGGTACCTACGACGCGTAGCGGACGGCACCTACGAAGATGAATCGGGGCACCTACGATTATGCTATCGGGCGGTACCTACGAGGATGTTTCGTGCTGCACGTATGGACACCGAACGGCTCGCGACTCGCAAAGTCTCTTCCCTGCGGTACCT
Source organism: Camponotus fellah (assembly GCA_030586385.1). Classification (NCBI taxonomy): domain Eukaryota; kingdom Metazoa; phylum Arthropoda; class Insecta; order Hymenoptera; family Formicidae; genus Camponotus; species Camponotus fellah. The sequence goes on from JAPIVC010001123.1 coordinate 4,958, forward strand.
ACGACGTGTAGTCGGGCGGCATCTACTAGAGGTATTTCGGGCGGTTCCTACGAGAGATGTTCCGGGCGGCACCTACGGACCCCGACGGCTCGCGACGCGCAAAGCCCCTTCTCGGCGGTACCTACGACGCGTAGACGGGCGGCACATACGATTATGCTATCAGGGGGGTACCTACGATTTTGCTATCGGGCGGTACCTACGAGAGATCTTTCGGGCTGCACCTACGGACACCGGACGGCTCGCGACGAGCAAAGTCCCTTCTCGGCGGTACCTACGACGTGTAGACGGGCGGCACCTACGAGAGGTGTTTCGGGCAGCACCTACGGACGCCGGACGGCTCGCGACTCGCAAAGACCCTTCTTGGAGGTACCTACGACGCGTACAAGGGTGGCTCCTACGAGAGATGATTCGGGCGGCACCTACGATTATGCTATCGGGCGGTATCTACGAGAGATATTTCGGGCTGCACGTACGGACACTGGACGGCTCGCGACGAGCAAAGTCCCTTCTTGGCGGTAACTACGACGCGTAGATGGGCGGCACCTACGAGAGATGATTCGGGCGGCACCTACGATTGTGCCATTCGGCGGTACCTACGAAAGATGTTTCGGGCTGCACCAGCGGACGCCGGACGGCTCGCGACGAGCAAAGTCCTTTCTCTGCGGTACCTACGACGCGTAGTCGAGCGGCACCTACGATTATGCTATCGGACGGTACCTACGAGAGATGTTTCGTGCTGCACGTATGGACACCGGACGGCTCGCGACGAGCAAGTCCCTTCTCTGCGGTACCTACGACGCTAGTCGGTCGGCACCTACGATTATGCTATCCGACGGGACCTACGAGAAATGTTTCGGGCTACCAGCGGACGGGCGCTCGGAGACTCTTCCTGCCGACCACGACGCGTAGTCGGGCGGCACCTACAGAGGATTTCAGGCGGAACATACAAGAGTTGTTTCGGGCGGCACCTAAGGACGCTGGACGGCTCTCGACGCGCAAAATCCCCTCCTCGGCGGTACCTACGAAGCGTAGACGGGCGGCACCTACGAGAGCAGTTTCGGACGGCCCCTCGGATGCCGGACGGCTCGCGACTCCCCAAAATTTTTTTCTTGGCGGTACCTACGACGCGTAGACGGGCGGCACCTACGAGAGGTGTTTCGGGCGGCACCTACGATTATGATATCGGACGGTACCTACGAGAGATGTTTCGGGCTGCACGTGTGGACATCGGATGGCTCGCGACGAGCAAAGTCCCTTCTTGGTGGTACCTACGACGCGTAGACGGGCGGCACCTACGAGAGGTATTTCGGGCGGTACCTACGGGAGGTGTATCGGGCTGCACCTACGGACACCGGACGGCTCGCGACGAGCAAAGTCCCTTCTTGGCGGGACCTAAGACGCGTAGACGGGCGGCACCTACGATTATGCTATCGAGCGGTATCTACGAGAGATGTTTCGGGCTGCACATACGGATACCGGACGGCTCGCGACGAGCAAAGTCCGTTCTCTGCGGCACCTACGACGCGTAGTCGGGCGGCACATACGAGGATGCTATCGGGCGGTACCTACGGGAGGTGTATCGGGCTGCACCTACGGACACCGGACGGCTCGCGACGAGCAAAGTCCCTTCTTGGCGGGACCTAAGACGCGTAGACGGGCGGCACCTACGATTATGCTATCGAGCGGTATCTACGAGAGATGTTTCGGGCTGCACATACGGATACCGGACGGCTCGCGACGAGCAAAGTCCGTTCTCGGCGGTACCTACGACGCGTAGACGGGCGGCACCTACGAGAGGTGTTTCGGGCGGCACCTACGGACGCCGGACGGCTCGTGACGAGCAAAGTCCCTTCTCGGCGGTACCTACGACGCGTAGACGGGCGGCACCTACGAGAGATGATTCGGGCGCCACCTACGATTGTGCTATCGGGCGGTACCTACGGGATGTGTATCGGGCTGCACCTACGGACACCGGACGGCTCGCGACGAGCAAAGTCCCCTCTCCGGCGTACCTACGACGCGTATACGGGCGGCACCAACGAGAGGTGTTTCGGGCAGCACCTACGGACGCCGGACGGCTCGCGACTCGCAAAGACCCTTCTTGGAGGTACCTACGACGCGTAGACGGGCGGCTCCTACGAGTGATGATTCGGGCGGCACCTGCGATTATGCTATCAGGCGGTATCTACGAGAGATGTTTCAGGCTGCACATACGGACACCGGACGGCTCGCGACGAGCAAAGTCCCTTCTTGGCGGCACCTACGACACGTAGACGGGCGGCACCTACGAGAGATTATTCGGGCGGCACCTACGATTGTGCTATCGGGCGGTACCTACGAGAGATGTTTCGGGCTGCACCAGCGGACGCCGGACGGCTCGCGACGAGCAAAGTCCCTTCTCTGCGGTACCTACGACGCGTAGTCGGGCGGCACCTACAAGAGGTACTTCAGGCGGAACTTACAAGAGTTGTTTCGGGAGGCACCTACGGACGCTGGACGGCTCTCGACGCGCAAAATCCCTTCTCGGCGGTACCTACGACGCGTAGACGGGCGGCACCTACGAGAGCAGTTTCTGACGGCACCTACGGACGCCGGACGGCTCGCGACTCGCAAATTCTTTTCTTGGCGGTACCTACGACGCGTAGACAGGCGGCACCTACGATTATGCTATCGGGCGGTATCTACGAGAGATGCTTCGGGCTGCGCGTACGGACAATGGACGGCTCGCGATGAGCAATGTCCATTCTCGGCGGTACCTACGACGCGTAGACGGGCGGCACATACGATTATGCTATCGGACGGTATCTACGAGAGTTTCGGGCTACCATACTACGGATACCGGACGGCTCGCGACGAGCAAAGTCCGTTCTCGGCGGTACCTACGACGCTGGGACGGGCGGCACCTACAGAGAGGTTTCGGGCGGCACCTGTGGACACGGATTGGTCGCGACGCACCAAGTACATTCTCGGCGGTATCTACGACGCGTAGTCGGGCGGCACCTACGAGAAGTATTTCGGGCGGCACCTGCGAGAGGTGTTCCGGGCGGCACCTTCGGATGCCGGACGGCTCGCGACGAGCAAAGTCCCTTCTTGGCGGTACCTACGACACGTAGACGGGCGGCACCTACGAGAGATGATTCGGGCGGCACCTACGATTGTGCTATCGGGCGGTACCTACGAGAGATGTTTCGGGCTGCACCTGCGGACGCCGGACGGCTCGCGACGAGCAAAGTCCCTTCTCTGCGGTACCTACGACGCGTAGTCGGGCGGCACCTACAAGAGGTACTTCAGGCGGAACTTACAAGAGTTGTTTCGGGCGGCACCTACGGACGCTGGACGGCTCTCGACGCGCAAAATCCCTTCTCGGCGGTACCTACGACGCGTAGACGGGCGGCACCTACTAGAGATGATTCGGGCGGCACCTACGATTATGATATCGGACGGTACCTGCGAGAGATGTTTCGGGCTGCACGTATGGACACCGGACGGCTCGCGACGAGCAAAGTCCCTTTTCTGCTGTACCTACGACGCGTAGACGGGCGGCACCTACGAGAGGTATTTCGGGCGGTTCCTACGAGAGATGTTCCGGGCGGCACCTACGGACACCGGACGGCTCGCGACGAGCAAAGTCCCTTCTCGGCGGTACCTACGACGCGTAGTCGGGCGGCACCTACGAGAGGTGTTTCGGGCGGCACCTACGGACACCGGACGGCTCGCGACGAGCAAAGTCCCTTCTTGGCGGTACCTACGACGCGTAGACGGGCGGCACCTACGAGAGATGATTCGGGCGGCACCTACGATTGTGCTATCGGGCGGTACCTACGAGAGATCTTTCGGGCTGCACGTATGGACACCGGACGGCTCGCGATGAGCAAAGTCCCTTCTCGGCGGCACCTACGACGCGTAGTCGGGCGGCACCTACGAGGATGCTATCGGGCGGTACCTACGGGATGTGTATCGGGCTGCACCTACGGACACCGGACGGCTCGCGACGAGCAAAGTCCCTTCTCGGCGGTACCTACGACGCGTAGTCGGGCGGCACCTACTAGAGGTATTTCGGGCGGTTCCTACGAGAGATGTTCCGGGCGGCACCTACGGACGCCGGACGGCTCGCGACGCGCAAAGTCCCTTCTCGGCGGTACCTACGACGCGTAGACGGGCGGCACCTACGAGAGGGCCAGAGTGCTATCGGGCGGTACCTACGAGAGGTGTTTCGGGCTGCACCTACGGACACCGGACGGCTCGCGACGAGCAAAGTCCCTTCTTGGCGGTACCTACGACGCGTAGACGGGCGGCACCTACGAGAGATGATTCGGGCGGCACCTACGATTATGCTATCGGGCGGTACCTACGAGAGATGTTTCGGGCTGCACCTACGGACACCGGACGGCTCGCGACGAGCAAAGTCCCTTCTTGGCGGTACCTACGACGCGGAGGGCGGCAGAGATCGGGCGGCACCTACGATTGTGCTATCGGGCGGTACCTACGAGAGATGTTTCGGGCGGCACCTGCGGACGCCGGACGGCTCGCGACGAGCAAAGTCCCTTCCCTGCGGTACCTACGACGCGTAGTCGGGCGGCACCTACGAGGTTTGGGGGCTACGAGAGTGTTTCGGGCGGCACCTACGGACGCCGGACGGCTCGCGACGCGCAAAGTCCCTTCTTGGCGGTACCTACGACGCGTAGACGGGCGGCACCTACGATTATGCTATCGGGCGGTACCTACGAGAGATGTTTCGGGCTGCACGTACGGACACTGGACGGCTCGCGATGAGCAATGTCCATTCTCGGCGGTACCTACGACGCGTAGTCGGGCGGCACCTACGAGAGGTGTTTCGGGCGGCACCTACGGACGCCGGACGGCTCGCGACGCGCAAAGACCCTTCTCGGCGGTACCTACGACGCGTAGACGGGCGGCACCTACGAGAGATGATTCGGGCGGCACCTACGATTTTGCTATCGGGCGGTACCTACGAGAGATGTTTCGGGCTGCACGTATGGACACCGGACGGCTCGCGACTCGCAAAGTCCCTTCTCTGCGGTACCTACGACGCGTAGTCGGGCGGCACCTACTAGAGGTATTTCGGGCGGTTCCTACGAGAGATGTTCCGGGCGGCACCTACGGACGCCGGACGGCTCGCGACGCGCAAAGCCCCTTCTCGGCGGTACCTACGACGCGTAGACGGGCGGCACATACGATTATGCTATCGGACGGTACCTACGATTTTGCTATCGGGCGGTACCTACGAGAGATCTTTCGGGCTGCACGTATGGACACCGGACGGCTCGCGATGAACAAAGTCCCTTCTCTGCGGCACCTACGACGCGTAGTCGGGCGGCACATACGAGGATGCTATCGGGCGGTACCTACGGGAGGTGTATCGGGCTGCACCTACGGACACCGGACGGCTCGCGACGAGCAAAGTCCCTTCTTGGCGGTACCTACGACGCGTAGACGGGCGGCACCTACGGAGGGTTGGGCGGCACCTACGATTTTGCTATCGGGCGGTACCTACGAGAGATGTTTCGTGCTGCACGTATGGACACCAGACGGCTCGCGACGAGCAAAGTCTCTTCTCTGCGGTACCTACGACGCGTAGACGGGCGGCACCTACGAGAGGTGTTTCGGGCGGCACCTACGAGAGGTGTTTCGGGCGGCACCTACGGACGCCGGACGGCTCGCGCG
>JAPIVC010001126.1:0-5000 GCA_030586385.1 Camponotus fellah
ATATTTATTTTTATATTTTTTCTTTTTCCTGTAGCTTGTCACGTTTATCAAAGTTTTCTCACAAAACATGGACCATTACTTTCCAAAGGGTCATTGATTTTAGCATCTCTGGCCTGTTTTTTACTTGGAATCAATTTTGGACCTGTGTGGGAGTTCTTTCACGGCTTTTGTCTTCCAAGGGGAGCAGTTGGTTTTCCACGACACACGTGGAACATAGAGCGTTCTTTGCGTTCGGCTTTTAACGTCATTCGGATGATCAATATTAATGCGTTGCGTGTTTTTTTTAATTTTATTTAATTCTTTGAACCACCCGTCTTTATGTGCTTCTGATTTTTTGACCTTCTTTTTACCGTTTAATTTGAGTTGCGTTCTTTATTTATATTATATCTATGACTGTTAATGTTAATTTAATTTTGTTTATGACTTGTTTGACATTGATATGATCCGAATGGGATCGAAACGCAGCGTTTGTCTTGTTTAACTTAAATAAACATCTCTTTCGATGGTTAAATTTTAAATCTACCGTTTAATTTTTCGCACTTATTCAACCTTTGCGCTGGTCCATGTAGCCTTTATCTGTTCTTTGTTTAGTGATTTTATCCAACGGACCTTTATTTCAGTATATTAATTTCATGTAAAATTGATAATCCACTTTTAATTAACCCTTATCAGAAATTTCTCAAATCGTAAGTACATGTACTTTGTAAAAAGAATGTACCAAAATTGATATAAAGTATTCATGAATATACCATGAAAATTTCAAATAAAAAATTGGGCCATACACGTAGCTATCATATTAATTTAACGCCTTGCAAAGGATTTCTTCCAGTTTTATTATTGTCGCCTCATTTTCCAAAAGTAAGATATATTAAACGTTTAATTTATAAACTTACAGTTTTTTATCGAAAGATGGAAAATTTAGATAAAGCATTAATTCATGCTGATTTGAATAAAATTGCAACTTCTGCACAAGAAAAAGCAGATATGTACAAACATCAACAGACAGATACAGTTCTGACTGATGATGATATTATTTCTAAATATGTCATGAAGCGTTTAAAGCTTTGACTAAACGTTCAGCAGATACACTATAATATGTTTGCATATCATGCGAGAGATTGTGCTATAAAAAAGATGTTTCTAAAATTAATAGTTTTCGAGCACAAATTAACACTCAAATTTGGAGACATTTAATGGAATATGTACAAAAACAAAAAATTAACACGCAACATATATGTACTTATTGTGTAGGCAAGTTTCGTAAAGGCCCACATATTGTATCTTAAATAATCTTTTTACACATGATGTGCCTGAAGTAATCTCTTAACACATTTGAAAAAATTCTTATATAGAGAGCTAAAGCATTTCAAACTGTCCTTAAAATGGAAACTGTTATGAATAAAAAGTTACCTCAAAGGCAAATGATACAAAACGTTAAAGGTAGATCATTTCATTTACCACTTCCATTACAAGAAACATTTAACAAATTATGTGCTGAGACTGATCCAATAAACAGTCCTGAACTGTTTATTCTACTTAGAAGTGTCCCAACAAAATCAAAAATTATTTGGGAAGAGATAATTAATGTTAAAAAAATATTTGACGCTTTAACATGGTTAAAAAGTAATAATGTTTTATATTCCCATATTATATTGCCAAATGATCATAATAAATTGCGTTTGCCAAAATTAAAAAATTCAGAATTCCAAGTGGAAGAGACATCAGATATTGAATCTGACTATGAATTATTGAATAATTCAGTGGAAGAATCAAAAAATGATGTAGAAGTTATATTATAGGGTAAACAGAAGCTAATGTTAACTCAAATTACCGATAAAAATAATTATGAGCAATATACTATATCCTTTATGTTCGAAATTCATAATCATCGTTTCGATATTAAAATTCGCGTGGCCAAAATCCGCATTTTTTAATTTAATAAGATCGAGAATTTGAACTTGTCGAGCGTCAAGAAACTTCTCGAACTTTCCATTCGTCATAAAAACTCGAACGTTCGAGTTATCTTGTATTTCTTGCTTCGCATAAAAACCGCTCGTTATAAATATTTAGCAAAACAATGCCAACCGTCGCCAAAATTAGCGCAACGCATGGGCATGCGCGCCCATACGTCACGAACAGCTGATTGCCAATCAGCTGATCGAAAAAGATCGTGCGCATGGCAATTGCAAAAAACTCGACGTTAGACCTCATCGGCAGCCAATAATGCGCGGCGCCCTGAGGTCACCGCCAAATTACAAAATTAATTGGTCCACAGCGCCGCTGGCCCAAATTCCGCACGATATATAATGGGCACTACGCGTGGACCCGCCGAAGTCTAGCACTTTTCGGAGTCTCGCACTTTTCGCTATTATTGTCAAACCGCTTAGATAAAACCGCTTTGTATATCACGACCGCTTTCTCACTCAGACTTTCGCTATCTTTTGACCGCTCGGCTTATAACAAACGCTATTCTTTTCGGACTACGATCAATTGCACCAAACACTTGTCATCCTAATCTCTTGACTTTAATTAAAGTGTCTGTTTTGTGTGTAAACGACGCGCACATTTTCTTCACCGAATTTTTCCGTTCTTCGTCGCACTGTTGCATTAACTCGCGAACACTTTAGCAAACCTCTAAAAAAACCTTACAAAGGTAAAAAATATACGCCAAGTACATAAAAAATATTTCACCTTGTATGCAACAAAACGTTAATAAAAAAGATACCCTTATAATAAATAATTCATTAAAATTTTCCCTCAAAAATATATATAATTTTCCTAAAAAGAGTCAAAACTAAATATGAAATCAATAATTAATCAAGTACATTGAAGCAATTGATAGGGATTTGTAATTTGAAATATTTGTCACAAATTCAATCTTGCATATGTATTAGATTCTCGATAAAATGAAAATGATTTTCAAAATAAGTTCCAAATAAATTTGGAACTAAAAAAATTAAGAGCAAAACGACTTACAAAAACTTGGCGTGCTCGGATCGTATTATAATTCACATATTTCTATAATTGAAATTAATTACACGTATATAATTCGCAAACTTTGTAAAATTATATGTATTATAATGTGACCCAAGCACGCCAAGTTTTTGTAAGTCGTTTTGCTCTTAATTTTTTTAGTTCCAAATTTATTTGGAACTTATTTTGAAAATCATTTTCATTTTATCGAGAATCTAATACATATGCAAGATTGAATTTGTGACAAATATTTCAAATTACAAATCCCTATTTATCCCCCAATTGCTTCAATGTACTTGGTTAATTAATTATTGATTTCATATTTAGTTTTGATTTTTTTTAGGAAAATTATATATATTTTTTGAGGGAAAATTTTAATAAATTATTTATTATAAGGGTATCTTTTTATTAAACGTTTTGTTGCATACAAAGTGAAATATTTTTTATATACTGGCTGTAGCCGCGCCTTCGTTTTACACGTCCATATTAACTAAGTTTTATTTATTTCACCGATCGGAGAGACAGGACATGAAAATTGGAGGAGTTTTAATTTTATATAAAAGTTTATTCTGATCAACTTCAACTCCACGACCGTCTGAATTAGTCGCGCGAGCTAGCAAGATGTAATCGGATACGCGATTTATCGTTTTAATTATCGTTGGATTAACCGCAGACCTGGATGAGTTTTCGGTGAAGATTCGCAGTACAGTGTTGAACGAAGGCTCTTCCTTTTGATTCACGGACAACTCTCACGGTCAATGCGAGAATCATAACAAACAGAATCTCGATCGTTCGATTCCGAGAACCAATCGGTGATCTAAGGTGTTTGTCAGAATCGGGAGATGTGAAGAAGTCATAAAAACAGAACTAAGATAAAGCCTCGAACGTGCCGTCTCACGTTAGGGTATTCGAGAAGTAAGATAATACTCTAATTTATAAATTTATAAAACCTAACTCTCTAAACGCTTATTTTCTCGAACATGGCGTATATTTTTTACTTTTGTAAGGTTTCTTTAGAGGGATTTCACACCTTTTTGTAAAATTTATTTATATATCTTTTCTACAAAAAATATATATGCATTTTTAGTACTTCGAGACCAAATACACTTTTGTACTACTAAATCATTTATTAATTACCATCCGGTATATTACTATGTATTACACGTCAAAATTATTGATTTAATTAAATTTTTATTACATATTTACTATTACAGATTTCATTATTATTGCATTCTTTACTATAAAATAAATTTTGTTTTACATATGAAGAATCGAAAAAAATTTTAGAAGTTCAGATTTAATTGATAAAAATAAGACATGCTGCAATTCTGCCATTGTATTAGATTTCTATCTTAAACAAAATGAAATTTAAATTGAAATTTAGCCAGTACTAGGTTTAAAGAGAAAAAAAGAAGTAAAAAATAAATAAAAATAATATAATTACCATAAAAAGTTAATATAAGTTTGTTGCGTATCGTAATAAATATTATTTTATAAGACAGCATCAACATATATAGTCCATCCTCCCACAACTTATAATATATTTCCAGTTTTACAAATATGATGTTACTCTTTTCCTACTTCCATGCAATATCTAAACCTTATTCTTACAAGTAATCTATTCATATAAGTTATGATTACGCAGAAAAAGATTATTTATGTACATAATTATATACAGGGTGGACCAGATAAAGTGTTACAATTTAATATCATTGAAACGGCTAGATGGATCTTAATGTTCTTGAATTCAATTTTCTCTATTTGATGTGCTTTTTCACGTGGATTTATTTTCATTTTCCGCAATCGGCCCTTCGTGGGGTGGGGGCACCAAGCTCCGTTTTTTTAAATGGCACCTTCCCAAAAAATTAATATTAATGGATTCTATGTTGAAAAAGAAGTATCTTTTATTCGAAAAAATTTTTTTACAATCATTAATTTTCGAGCTACAATTATTCAAAATTTTTCGAAGCGCCGAACTTCACACTTATGTGAAACAGTGTTTATACAATCTTAGTCTATAGTAGGAT
>JAPIVC010001127.1:0-10713 GCA_030586385.1 Camponotus fellah
CACCAGCTTGCAGATAAATCGACAATGCGATACCGTCGCCTGCACGGTATCTGCAAGTTCGACACCAGCTGCTTCCGGAAGAATCGTACGACTACCTGGGCGGCGGCTTACACTGAGTCGGCGGCTGCGGCAGAGTCCTCGGTAGATCTCGGCGAATTTCCTTGGTCTGCACTGTCAAGGGTCACCGTATAGTGACTCGAAATTACTGGCTCCGCGAGGCACTCAAGTCCCGCGCCGATTTTCCGCGCATCCTGTCGATCTTTCCTAGAAGGGGTCAATATCTCCGCCCCTTCAAAATTCGGGATTGGACGGCGGGTTGCTCCTTTGCAGGGATGTGGAATCCGTTGAATGACGGTAACTTTCGGTCGGGACTTCTCGTCCACGTAAACGCGACAGACTGGCCAGTCCTCGTCCGTCCACGGTATTTCTTCTCCCAGTCTGCAGCCTGGGCGATTATCCGTCGTTTTGCCGTCCGGATTCCCCGCCGACGTTATTCTGAAAATAGATGGGATTAATTTTCGGCTGATACTCGACTCACGGCGGCGCGGGATCCTGATACGTGACCTTAGTTAGCGGAGGCCTATGTTCACTCTTCGTATCCTCTTCTTTGGCGGTATCTTTCTCGGAATCTTCTGCGGTATCTTCTCGGAATACAAGTTTCGGTATTGCACGCTCGCCCAGATCGCCGCACTCTATCTAAGTATCTTAACTCTATAACTAAAAATAGGTCCTATCGGATTATTAAAGTCCCCCCCGCAGACGTAAGAAACGACCCCGTGCACGCTTTATCCCCTCGGCGGGGTAGCTGTGACGGAGCTCAAAAGCGTCACGTCACATCCGATACTAGTCACGCCGCGAAGCGGTGGGCGGGTCGCTCGAGACATGATGGTGATATGCGATATATCGCAATACCGCGCCGAAAAATGACCCGTCCTTTTAGCGGCGAGAAAATGATGCGCTATCATTCCATACCACCTTGCTGGCAGATAGCATGGTGCGCTTTTTTATAGTGGTTTCTCCCATAGGCCTATTCCACTCTCAATTTGAAAATTATTCAAAATGCCATTATTATACGCTGAATACAGAAATGTAAAAAAATTAATGGTGACAGTACCTTTACAAGAAATTGATCCATGATTGAAAATCCTTCGATAAAATGTATTGCACACGTTGATAATAATATGATGATAAAATGCTTCACGAATCCTTTCTTCATCTCGAACGAAAGCGCACTGCTGGACCGATTATCCTGATATTATGCACGACACGCAGTTTCACATAATTATTGTACAACATATAAAATTGTACGATCACTTGGTTTTCGTTAACGCCTGGGAAATGATTCCATAAATTGCGGCCGCACGAAGTATTTTCTCCCGCTAGTTCGTATGCCACAATCATATCCGTATATTCCTGCAGAGTAGTACCTCATTTTCACTGTTAATTTATTACGCAAACACAAGATTTTTATTAAAACGTCTTAGCTCTCGCACGCTGTTATCAGACTGCGTACGCCGGCAGCACGAAACTACAGCTGAGCGGACAACCATAGTGCGCAGGCGTCGAACTCACACGTATGCTTACACTCACATGTCCGCTCAGCTGTCAGCTGTAGTTGCCTGCTGCCGGCGTACGCAGTCTGATAATAACGTGCGAGAACTAAAACGTTTTAATAAAAATCTTGTGTTTGCGTAGTAAATTAACAGTGAAAATAAAGTATAAGCAGGAATATACGGATATGATTATGGCATACGGACTAGCGGGAGAAAATCTCATTGTGCGGCCGCATTACATGGAATCATTTCTCAGCGTGCACGAAACCAAGTGACCACAATTTTACGTGTTGTGTAATAATTATGTGAAACTGGGTGTCATGCATAATATCGGGATAACCGGTCCAGCAGTGCGCCTTCGTGTACGAAATGAAGAAAGGATTGCTTGAAGCATTTTATCAACGTATCATTATCAACGTTTGCAACACATTTTTATCGAGGATTTTCAATCGTGGATCAATTTTTGTAAAGGTACTGTCACCATCAATTTTTACATTTAAGATACATTCAGGCTTATAGTAATGGCATTTTGAATAATTTTCAAATTGAGAGTGGAATAGGCCTATGGAGAAACCATTATAAAGAAAGCGCACCATGCTATCTACCGCAATGTGGTGTGGAAATGATAACGCATCATTTTCTCGCCGCTAAAAGGACGGGTCATTTTCCGGCGCGGTATCGATATATCGCATATCATCCATCATGTCTCGAGCGACCCGTCCACCGCTTCGCGGCGCGACTAGTATCGGATTACAGTGGGACGACTCTCATCGCCGCGCGCTTCTATTCACGCAGATTGGCCGATCTTTATTTAATTTTTTTCGTAATTATTGCGACAATCCCAAAACAATATAGATAATTTCTTCTTAATTTGAGCCAATCTACTTATTTATTTCGTTAAGTCGAAAATCGACGGACACCCTGTATATATATATATATATATATATATATATATATAATACCCATTTTTAAAAAAATGTTTCATACAAAAGTTATAGGGTTTTATGTGGTGCATTACACAGCAACATTATTATGATCTCGAATAGCGTTATTAAGGTCAGCTTCAATTTTTTAAATGGAACCCTCTATTTTTCATTGCATATTTTGGTAGCTTACCTCGGCAGTTTTCCAAAACACTAATAAATTGAAAAATGAATATTTTACAAAATGTTTTATGCTTTATGTAAAATTAAGAAATGATTTCAAACCTCATAATTCGAAAAGTACTTCATGGAAAAATAATTTATTATTTTTCGAAATTTTTTATGAAGCTTGAAATCATTTCTTAATTTACATAAAGCTAAACATCTTGTAAAATATTCATTTTTCAATTATCCTGTAATACTTTTATGCTCAAAATAATGAGAGGAATCAATTGGTGTTAAAAAAACATACCGGTGCTTTTAAGAAAAAATATGGAATTGTTAATTGCAAATTACATACTTTTTTTTAGAAACAATTATATGTTTTCTTTACAATAATTGATTCCTCCTTGATTATTTTGTACATAAAAATATAAAGGGGAGATAATAGAAAAATGAATATTTTACAAGATATTTTATGGTTTATGTAAAATTAAGAAATAATTTTAAGCCTCATAACTTGAAAAGTACTTCATGGAAAATTAATTTATTAATATATTATCCTGTACATGCATACATACGTATAATTATTAGAAATATTCAATTTTCGTACAAAATGATTTTATACCTAATACAGGGTGTTAAAAAAAACCCTGAGGTACTTCGCATGCACGTAGCTCTCAAACGTTTTTAGCTAGCAGTTTCTCCTCTTACTGCTTTACTGCCAACGCCCTTGCATCTCTAAAACGTGTGTTTATTAATGTTTACGCTGAATATTTTTATTTTTATGATGACTGACAAACGACCAAAAAGTGTGCCGTATCAAATCCTTTTATAAAAATGAAAAACTCTAGTTATGCTGACTATTCGCGCTCTAAGGCACCAATATAAACCTGAAAAGCTCTCGTGCGACAACACTTTAACAAGGTCAGAATTCGAATTTTTCTGATTGTGCTTTTGTGACGATTTTTTTAAAAATCGCTGTTAAGTTTAATTTTCTTTGCAATTTCGCACCATCCAAGCTTGATTGTGTTGTTTTCAGCTTAATAAAAAAGTTTTAACGAATTTTCAACATGCGTTTTTAAAGAAAAAAAAAAGAAAAAGAAAAACAAGAAAACAACAGAACAAGAGCTCGAAACCGACATAAAGAACGAAATTAAAACAATTAATAGCGAGATGCTTGGCAGGGTATTTAAAGTCTTCCAAAAACGATTCGAGTTCTGCTTAAGCTCAAATGGAAATCACATCGAACATATAATTTATTAAAAGTCAATGTCTTAGGATTATTTTGATGTCCTGTACGCTTACTTTTTCATATTATTAAATTTTTTATATACAGGTTTAAAAACTCATGTTATTTTTTAACATCCTGTATAACATACAATTTGCATTTCCATTTATATTCACTTTATGTTCACTTTATGATATATTTTTGATCTCTGTTAATGTACAAAAGTATAAGTACAAAAGTATAAACAAATACTTGTACTGATAAATTCTTTAAAAAGAATTATATATATATATATATAAGAATACATATATATATATATATATATATATATATATATAGAAAGAATTATATATATATATATATATATATATATACCATATATATATGCATATACAATTTATTTATATATATTATTATATATATTATTATATATTCGGCAGGATATTATCGAGTCAATTACGATATCGAGAACTGGTGAAGAATTACAAGTTATCTAAATTCTAAATATTATAGGAATATGCATGTTTTGAATCGTGCCCAAATTGTTGACGACGCTTTCCATTTAATGATAACAAACCAACTTAATTCCACTGTATTCTGGAATATTACGAAATATCTGTCACAAGAAACAGATTACGTGGCATGGTATCCTATGTTCAAAGCTTTAGAATATCTGTCCAATATCTTTCTATTTCGGGAACAAATATATGATAAAATCAAGATAATAACACATATTATAAACAATAATGTCAATAGTCATGTCTTCAACATACTAGAAACATATTACTTATTGCACATATTAATATTGTGTGCATTTATAACAATAATTATTAAGTGTTTCCCAAAAAGATACATACAATAAAATACAGTACCGGCCAAAAATATATCAGCTTTATGTTTTTTGAGAATAACTCAACTCAAATTGAATAACTTAATTCAAAGTGTATATATTTCTATCTAGTCACATGTTTGAATAGTAGGTATATAGATTATTTAACAATAGACTTTTCATTCAATAATGAACACAACTTAAAATAAATTATTTAAATATATACACTTTGAATTAAATTATCCTTAAAAAAGGTATATTTTTACCGGCACTGTACATGTAGCTAGAAAAAATTTAGGTAAAAAGGTTTAAATATACATATTTTGCATGAAAGATAAGTATATTTGTAAATTAACATTCGAATAGCGTATGTACTAATATTATAAGAAGTTGGAGAGGAAAAGGGAGAAAAATTTGAAAATTATCATTTTTAATCACAGCATAATATTTATAATGACGATTTAAATATCATTAATTTTAAGATAGAAAGTTAGTAGGAAACATATACAGGGTGTCATAAAAGTACCGGAACAGCAAAATAACTCGAAAAATATGAGTCCTAAAAAAAAAATGTACTGAGCTTTTATGACTTTTTCCTGGCTATCTGACGGTGACCTTGGATTTGACCTTGACAATGACCTTGAAGATCATTTCAAGGTCAGGTCTTTTTTTTAAATGGGACCCCATACTTTTGACCCCAGAAATGGAAAAGAGCGGAAAATTTTACGTTCGGATATGACCTTGAACACTGCCAAATTTGACCTCTGAAGGTCACATAAAAGGTCAAACGCTTGTTTTAGGCTGAAAATGCAAATGTCTTCGAAAATGCCCTGCTAGGGAGCAATGTTACATAAGGATTGTAGAGGTCAACGAGGGACATTCAGCCGTGACTTTGCCCTTATTCTCAAGGGTGCTCAAACCCGACCACTGAAGGCAAGGTGTCTCAAACCCGACCACTGAAGGCAAGGTGTCTCAAACCTGACCACTGAAGGCAAGGTGTCTCAAACCCGACCACTGAAGGCAAGGTGTCTCAAACCCGACCACTGAAGGCAAGGTGTCTCAAACCCGACCACTGAAGGCAAGGGTGTCTCAAACTCGACCACTGAAGGCAAGGTTCAGTTAGTCTCGGCCACCGAAGGCAAGGCATCTTGTAACTCGGCCTGAGATTACAAGAGATGTTCAAAATGTTTGCCCTATTGACCGTTTGACAATGTGCTAAGCGGACGTAAAAATTGTCAATCGCACTCCTTATCATTTCTGTGGGTATTGCAGCACATTCGTCTATGATCCGTTGTTGAAGCTCATCCCAGGTTACGAGGTTTAGTGAAATAAACTTTATTTTTATGTAGCCCCAAAGAAAGAAATCAAGTGGTGCAATGTCGGGCGATCTCGGTGGCCATTCGATTGTTCCTCTTCTACCTATCCATCGATTAGGGAAAGTATCGTTCAAATAGTTTCCGAACAATGCGTCCATAATGGCGGTGCCCCCATCTTGCTGGGAACCAAACATCACCAAAATTATCACCAACAATCTCCTGAATTGATGGAACAATTTGGTCTGTTAGAAGCTGCAGATAGGTTTCTGAGGTTTAAATTCCCATTTATAAAAAGGCCCAACCACTTGATTATCTAAAGACCTGCCCAAACATTCAATTTTGAGGTCGCTGCGTATGTGCTTCAAGCATCCAATAGAGGATTTTCGTTGCTCCAATATCTAAAATTATGATGGTTTATCTTACCATTAATTTCAAAAGACGCTTCGTCTGAAAAAACGATATTATGCAAAAGTTTGGTTGTTGATCAATTCTTTGCATCATAACTTCTGAAAATTGCCACCCTCGCGGTCAAAATCATCCTCATTCAACTCTTAGTGGAGATGAATTTTGAGGGGGGGAAACTAATAGTCTTTAGATTTTGGAAACTGAAAATCTACTCATTTGAAGCTGTTAAGATGCTTTTCCTAATTGACAATCTGGGATTTTCAACAAATGATTGAGCTACTTCAAATTGCCGCTCTTCTGTCGTTTGGGACTGTGACCTCCCAGATTTGTGGCGGTTTTTATTAGTCCCAGTTTCTACAAATCGTCTGATGGTGCGAGATACAGTCGATATTGAAATACCTTCGCCTTCATTACGAAAGGTTTCATTGAACAGCAATCTCACTTCACTGTATCTCACTTCACACCTTTGTCTATCCCCCATCCCCTTATCATCAATAGCGAAATTCTCTCATGTTCTGTAAGATGAGCCATTTGGAATTGAAAACAAAAAGTTTGCAAAAATTTGATAAAAAAAAATTCGGTTTCTTCACCTTTAAATAAAAATAATAATGTACCATTGATCGTTAATAATAATGTGATAATAATTCAAAACGGGTGAAATCAAAACTTGTTAAATCGATGAAAACTCAAAAACAATTTATTATCTGTTCGACACTGATAGAATCAAGACAAATAAAAACCTTGAAGCGTACACTTTATCGACGGGGAATAAATTTTTCCGGATACCGATTCTGGGATTTTTGAGCTCGCTAAACCGAAATCCGACGTCGGATTTTGCAAATTCAAGATGACCGATTCAAGATGACGGCCGATATTTAAGAATAACAAAAATTGGATTTCGTTAAGGAATTTTTGAAGTCGTTTCTGAAATCGAATCCGACGTTGGATTTTACAAATTCAAGATAACAGATCCAAGATGACGCCCGATATTGAGGAATTACCAAAAATCGGAGTGTGACCTCGTACGTAAAATCTCACTCTTCACATTATCCGGGATCAAAATGTGTTTCCAGTCTTAAAAAATGATTTGACCTTGATATGACTGACACATAATCTTAAGAACAAGGGCAAGGTTGAAAACATCATATCCGAACGTAAAATTTTTCAATCTTGACACTTTTAGGTCAAAAAGTATGGATTTTCAGTCCCTAAAAACAGTCGGTTTGACCTTAATAATAATCTTAACTCATGACTTTGAGAATAAGGGCAAGGTCACGGCTGAATGTCCCTCGTTGACCTCTACAATCCTTATGCGTAACATTGCTCCTAGCAGGTGCATTTTCGAAGACATTCGCGTTTTCAACCTAAAACAAGCGTTTGACCTTTATGTGACCTTCAGAGGTCAAATTTGGCAGTGTTCAAGGTCATATCCGAACGTAAAATTTTCCGCTCTTTTCATTTCTGGGGTCAAAAGTATGGGGTCCCATTTAAAAAAATAGACCTGACCTTGAAATGATCTTCAAGGTCATTGTCAAGGTCAAATCCAAGGTCACTGTCAGATAGCCAGGAAAAAATCATAAAAACCCAGTGCTTAGCATTTTTTTAGGACTCATATTTTTCGAGTTATTCTGCTGTTCCTGTATTTTTATAACACCCTGTATATTAATTGTCTGTATGTTTACACAAAAGAGTTAAAAAATTATTAAATTATATTATACAATAGATATAATGTCTACATTTATATCTATATGTCTACAATATATGCATGCATGCATTTCTGTATGTTTATTTTGTGATATGAACATGTATTAAGCATGTGTGAATGTGCATGCAAGAAAAATTCAAATTTGTGTATAAATACGTATATATAAATATAGCTATATAAGATAGATACATTTATATAAAAAGAATTCTGTTTACAAAGACAGAATGTTCCTAATATATAAATCTTCCTAATATGTAAAATACAATTATATAAGATATCTTTCTACATAGCAAAATATAATGCAAGAATCGAAAAATATAAAATTTATATCAAGTAACAATATAAATACATATATATATTTATACATATTTATATATATATTTATACATATATATTGTTGCGTCCCCGTGTTCCTTTCCTGCGGATAACTTGGACACCCGTGACGTTCGACTGAAGATCGCGTTGCTAAGAGGTTGTTGACAGTAGCGGCTGTCATTTGAGTCGGGAAATAGCTGTCAAGCTAACCGGACGCGTTTTACTTACGGGCCGCTCCGTTGTGCAATAATTCTGTGTTCTGTGTTATTGTGTTGCCTAATAAAGTTCCCGTGTATCTTTAAAAGTGTTCGTTCATTTCGCGCGGTCCGCGACGGCCGATATCTTTAGCGCGCGCCCTTCGATATATATCGAAGTCCTCGCTCCGAGCGTAACATTTTGGGGGCTCGTCCGGGATAGACCGGATTAGACGGACGTTTAGTGTTCAAAGTGCTCGTTCAGCAGCTTTAGAGTGTGATGGCATCCGGTGAAAGTGCAGTAAATCCGGAGGTTGCGGAAACGTCGGCCGCGGCGGCAACGCGGAAGAGGATGCGTGCCGCTACGCCTCTCCGAGCAGCGGAGCAAACCGCATTACAGGCCGCGATGCAGGAGTTCCAGCAGCTGCGATAGAAACAACGACAGCAGAGGCCGATTTCTACCTACAGCTCTACAGCTAAGTCGCTCCAAAGTTACAAATGCGGCTAGATCGCACACGATCCGCACGTGTTAAAATGTTTAAATAAGATGTTTAAATATTGAAAGAATTTATTTTAAATAAATTGGTGTGTGTAAAATTAAGGCGGGCTCGGATGTATCTCGGAAAGGGGATTAATTCTTTCTTTAGAATGCCTGGATGGCAATTTTCGTGATTTTCGCTATTTGTTTAGATGACGGTCGTATCGGTTCTAATCTTTATTTTGGACAAATTATCTTTGGTAGAGAAATCTTCGAAGAATTGTGGGAGGGACTCCCAAATTTATTCTTTTGTTTAGAAAATGGTTTTACATCCGAGGCCCGAAAAGAAAGTTTTGGAAGGAAAAAAAAATTGATAGAAAAAATTTATTTCTAGTTACTCGTTTGGTTTTATTTATTTTCAAGGAAAGGGATGCTGAGTTGCATCTGAATTGCGTTGAAGCGTCTAGCCGAATTAAGGATGGTTGAACGGAAATTGAAATCAACAATTGAAGACTGCCTCGCCCGCGGTTTTTGAGCCGTGGTTTTCCCGCGGGACAAAGGGCAAATGCCGAGGCAGGGGTTTGAGGAGTCCCTAGTGAACGTTGGGTCCACGGTGATTACCCCCCTCTTATCCGAAGACACGGGACACCAGCCGAGGAAAATGGAAGTTTCGAATTTTAAAAGACATCATTGGATGTGAATTACGTCGATGGAGATTAGAAAGTGTCGCTCGGTACCCTGTAGCAGCAGCTCAGGCTAGAGCAGGAAGACACGGCTGATTTTCCAGGAATCGACTGGCCATGGTTCTACGGAGTCGTTCGCTACTTTTTAGCAGAAGCTAAAAAAAGAACAAGAAGACTCAAGATCCTTCTGGCATTACGAATTGTCGGGACGACAATCTTTGAAGACGGGGGGCAGTGTTGCGTCCCCGTGTTCCTTTCCTGCGGATAACTTGGACACCCGTGACGTTCGGCTGAAGATCGCGTTGCTAAGAGGTTGTTGACAGTAGCGGCTGTCATTTGAGTCGGAAAATAGCTGTCAAGCTATCCGGACGCGTTTTACATACGAGCCGTTCCGTTGTGTTATTATTCTTTGTGTTCTGTGTTATTGTGTTGCCTATTAAAGTTCCCGTGTATCTTTAAAAGTGTTCGTTCATTTCCCGCGACTCACGACGGCCGATTTCTTTAGCGCGCGCCCTTCGATATATATCGAAGTCCTCGCCTCGAGCGCAACAATATATTTATATATTTAGGATAAAATACTAAACTTACTACACGTTTTGCTTGATAAACTTGAATACGATGAAGTTTCTAATGAACACGATCTTACAAAGAGTTTGAGAATGGAGGCTGCGAAATGGGCATGTAATCTTGATGATGACACATGCATAATAGCAGCTCAGAATAATTTAAATCGACATCTCGCAGATCCCGAAAAAAACACGTAATTCTTTTGTATATTTTCGATTATTTTAATTTAAATGTTTTGTAGATACATATGCAATGTTTATTATATTATTTGATTAGAACTTAATTTTATTAGATAATGTTATAAAATTATAATTTGTTAAATTATTTGATCAAAATATTAGATTAATATATGCAA
>JAPIVC010001128.1:0-10785 GCA_030586385.1 Camponotus fellah
ATTCCGTGTACGCAGGTGCCGCCCTAACCATCTCGTAGGTGACGCCCAGAACACCTCTCGTAGATGATGTACGAATTACCTCTCGGGTGCCGCCCGTCAACGCGTCGCAAGTAACGCCAAGAAGGGACTTTGCTCGCTGCGAGCCGTCCGTACGTGCAGCCCGAAACATCTCTCGTAAGTACCGCCCGATGTATATAATCGTGGTGCCGCCCGAAACATATCTCGTAGATGCCGTCTGAAACACCTCTCGTAGGTCCCGCCCGTCTACGCGTCGTAGGTACCGCCGAGAAAGGATTTTGCGCGTCGCGAGCCGTCCGGCGTCCGTAAGTTACGCCCGAAACACCTCTCGTAGGTGCCGCCCGTCTACGCGTCGTAGGTACCGCCGAGAAAGGACTTTGCTCGTCGGGAGCCGTCCGGCGTCCGTAGGTGCCGCCCGAAACATCTCGTCGGGTACCGCCGAATGCGACTTGCGCTATATGAAAATAAAGTGTTTATCTCGTCAGTACGCATCCAAATACGTCTTATGGTCGGACGCTATCTGGAAAAAGTGTTTTTCTCGTCTGTATGCATCCAAGTATGTCGCATGCGACTTGCGCTATTGAAAATAAGTGTTTATCTCGTTAGCATCCAAGTATGTCAAATGCGACTTGTGCTATCTGGAAAAAAAGTGTTTTTCTCGTCAGTACGCATCCAAATAGGTCTTATGGTCGGACGCTATCTGGAAAAAAAACGTTTTTCTCGTCTGTACGCATCCAGTATGTCGCATGCGTCTTGCGCTATTTGAAAATAAAGTGTTTTTCTCGTCTGTACGCATCCAAGTATGTCGAATGCGACTTGTGCTATCTGGAAAAAAGTGTTTTTCTCATCTGTACCGCATCAAATATGTCGCATGCGTCTTGCGCTATATGAAAATAAAGTATTTATCTCGTCAGTACGCATCCAAGTCTGTCGAATGCGACTTGTGCTATCTGCAAAAAAAAGTTTTTTTTCGTCTGTACGTATCCAAGTATGTCGCATGCGTCTTGCGCTATTTGAAAATAGAGTGTTTATCTCGCCAGTACGCATCCAAGTATGTCGAATGCGACTTGTGCTATCTGGAAAAAAAGTGTTTTTCTCATCTGTACGCATCCAAGTATGTCGCATGCGTCTTGCGCTATTTGAAAATAAAGTGTTTTCCTCGTCTGTACGCATCCAAGTATGCCGAATGCGATTTGTGCTCTGGAGAAAAAGTGTTTTTCTCATCTGTACGCATCAAGTATGTCGCATGCGTCTTGCGCTATATGAAAATAAAGTGTGTATCTTGTCAGTACGCCCACGTATGTCGAATGCGACTTGTGCTATCTGGAAAAAAAAGTGTTTTTCTCGTCTGTACGCATCAAGTATGTCGCATGCGTCTTGCGCTATATGAAAATAAAGTGTTTATCTCGTCAGTACGCATCCAAAAGGTCTTATGGTCGGACGCTATCTGGAAAAAGTTTTTTCTCGTTTGTACGCATCCGATGTCGCATGCGTCTTGCGCTATTGAAAATAAAATGTTTATCTCGTCAGTGCGCATCCAAATAGGTCTTACGGTCGGACGCTATCTGGAAAAAAAATGTTTTTCTCGTCTGTACGCATCCAAGTATGTCGCATGCGTCTTGCGCTATTTGAAAATAAAGAGTTTTTCTCGTCAGTACGCATCCAGTAAGTCGAATGCGACTTGTGCTATCTGGAAAAAAGTGTTTTTCTCGTCTGTACGCATCCAAGTATGTCGCATGCGTCTTGCGCTATATGAAAATAAAGTGTTTATCTCGTCTGTACGCATCCAAATAGGTCTTATGGTCGGACGCTATTTGAAAATAAAGTGTTTTTCTCGTCTGTACGCATCCATGTATGCCGAATGCGACTTGTGCTTTCTGGAAAAAGTGTTTTTTCTCATCTGTACGCATCCAAGTATGTCGCATGCGTCTTGCGCTATATGAAAATAAAGTGTTTATCTTGTCAGTACACATCCAAATATGTCTTATGGTCAGACGCTATCTGGAAAAAAGTGTTTTTCTCGTCTGTACGCATCCAAGTATGTCGCATGCGCCTTGCGCTATTTGAAAGTAAGTGTTTATCTCGTCAGTACGCATCCAAGTATGTCGAATGCGACTTGTGCTATCTGGAAAAAAAGTGTTTTTTTCTCGTCTCTACGCATCCAAGTATATCGTGCGTCTTGCGCTATATGAAAATAAAGTGTTTTTCTCGTCTGTACGCATCCAAGTATGTCGAATGCGTCTTGCGCTATCTGAAAATAAAGAGTTTTTCTCGTCAGTACGCATCAAATATGTCGCATGCGACTTGCGCTATTTGAAAATAAAGTGTTTTTCTCGTCAGTACGCATCCAAGTATGTCGAATGCGACTTGTGCTATCTGGAAAAAAAGTGTTTTTCTCATCTGTACGCATCCAAGTATGTCGCGCGTCTTGCGCTATTTGAAAATAAAGAGTTTTTTCTCGTCTGTACGCATCCAAGTATGCCGAATGCGACTTGTGCTTTCTGGAGAAAAAGTGTTTTTCTCGTCTGTACGCATCAAAGTATGTCGCATGCGACTTGCGCTATTTGAAAATAAAGTGTTTATCTCGTCAGTACGCATCCAAATAGGTCTTATGGTCAGACGCTATCTGGAAAAAAAGTGTTTTTCTCGTCTGTACGCATCCAAGTATGTCGCATGCATCTTGCGCTATTTGAAAATAAAGTGTTTATCTCGTCAGTACGCATCCAAGTATGTCGAATGCGACTTGTGCTATCTGGAAAAAAAGTGTTTTTCTCGTCTGTACGCATCCAAGTATGTCGCACGCGTCTTGCGCTATTTGAAAATAAAGTGTTTTTCTCGTCAGTACGCATCCAAGTATGTCGCATGCGACTTGGCTATCTGGAAAAAATTGTTTTCTCGTCTGTACGCATCCATGTATGCCGAATGCGACTTGGCTTTCTGGAAAAAAGTGTTTTTTCTCATCTGTACGCATCCAAGTATGTCGCATGCGTCTTGCGCTATATGAAAATAAAGTGTTTATCTCGTCAGTACACATCCAAATAGGTCTTATGGTTGGACGCTATCTGGAAAAAAATGTGTTTTCTCGTCTGTACGCATCCAAGTATGTCGCATGCGTCTTGCGCTATATGAAAATAAAGTGTTTATCTCGTCAGTACGCATCCAAGTATGTCGCATGCGTCTTGCGCTATATGAAAATAAAGTCTTTATCTCGTCAGTACACATCCAAATAGGTCTTATGGTCGGACGCTATCTGGAGAAAAAGTGTTTTTCTCATCTGTACGCATCCAAGTATGTCGCATGCGTCTTGCGCTATATGAAAATAAAGTGTTTATCTTGTCAGTACACATCCAAATAGGTCTTATGGTCAGACGCTATCTGGAAAAAAAGTGTTTTTCTCGTCTGTACGCATCCAAGTATATCGCATGCGTCTTGCGCTATTTGAAAATAAAGTGTTTATCTCGTCAGTACGCATTCAAATAGGTCTTATGGTCGAACGCTTTCTGGAAAAAAAGTGTTTTTCTCATCTGTACGCATCCAAGTATGTCGTATGCGTCTTGCGCTATATGAAAATAAAGTCTTTATCTCGTCAGTACACATCCAAATAGGTCTTATGGTCGGACGCTATCTGGAAAAAAGTGTTTTTTCTCGTCTGTACGCATCCAAGTATGTCGCATGCGTCTTGCGCTATATGAAAATAAAGTGTTTATCTCATCAGTACGCATCCAAATAGGTCTTATGGTCGGACGCTATCTGGAAAAAAAGTGTTTTTCTCGTCTGTACGCATCCAAGTATGTCGCATGCGTCTTGCGCTATTTGAAAATAAAGTGTTTATCTCGTCAGTACGCATCCAAATAGGTCTTATGGTCGAACGCTTTCTGGAAAAAAGTGTTTTTCTCGTCTGTACGCATCCAAGTATGTCGCATGCGTCTTGCGCTATATGAAAATAAAGTCTTTATCTGGTCAGTACACATCCAAATAGGTCTTATGGTCGGACGCTATCTGGAAAAAAAGTGTTTCTCTCGTCTGTACGCATCCAAGTATGTCGCATGCGTCTTGCGCTATTTGAAAATAAAGTGTTTTTTCTCGTCTGTACGCATCCAAGTATGTCGAATGCGACTTGTGCTATCTGGAAAAAAGTGTTTTTCTCATCTGTACGCATCCAAGTATGTCGCATGCGTCTTGCGCTATATGAAAATAAAGTGTTTATCTCGTCAGTACGCATCCAAGTATGTCGAATGCGACTTGTGCTATCTGGAAAAAATTGTTTTTCTCGTCTGTACGCATCCAAGTATGTCGCATGCGTCTTGCGCTATATGAAAATAAAGTGTTTTTCTCGTCTGTACGCATCCAAGTATGTCGCATGCTTCTTGCGCTATTTGAAAATAAAGTGTTTATCTCGTCAGTACGCATCCAAATAGGTCTTATTGTCGGACGCTATCTGGAAAAAAGTGTTTTTCTCGTCTGTACGCATCCAAGTATGTCGCATGCGTCTTGCGATATTTGAAAATAAAGTGTTTATCTCGTCAGTACGCATCCAAGTATGTCGAATGCGACTTGTGCTATCTGGAAAAAAGTGTTTTTCTCGTCTGTACGCATCAAGTATGTCGCACGCGTCTTGCGCTATTTGAAAATAAAGAGTTTTTCTCGTCAGTACGCATCCAAGTATGTCGCATGCGACTTGCGCTATCTGGAAAAAAATTGTTTTTCTCGTCTGTACGCATCCATGTATGCCGAATGCGACTTGTGCTTTCTGGAGAAAAAGTGTTTTTCTCATCTGTACGCATCCAAGTATGTCGCATGCGTCTTGCGCTATATGAAAATAAAGTGTTTATCTTGTCAGTACACATCCAAATAGGTCTTATGGTTGGACACTACCTGGAAAAAAATGTTTTTCTCGTCTGTACGCATCCAAGTATGTCGCATGCGTCTTGCGCTATATGAAAATAAAGTGTTTATCTCGTCAGTACGCATCCAAGTATGTCGCATGCGTCTTGCGCTATATGAAAATAAAGTCTTTATCTCGTCGGTACTCATCCAAATAGGTCTTATGGTCGGACGCTATCTCGAGAAAAAGTGTTTTTTCTCATCTGTACGCATCCAAGTATGTCGCATGCGTCTTGCGCTATATGAAAATAAAGTGTTTATCTTGTCAGTACACATCCAAATAGGTCTTATGGTCAGACGCTATCTGGAAAAAAAGTGTTTTTCTCGTCTGTACGCATCCAAGTATGTCGCATGCGTCTTGCGCTATATGAAAATAAAGTGTTTATCTCATCAGTACGCATCCAAATAGGTCTTATGGTCGGACGCTATCTGGAAAAAAATGTTTTTCTCGTCTGTACGCATCCAAGTATATCGCATGCGTCTTGCGCTATTTGAAAATAAAGTGTTTATCTCGTCAGTACGCATCCAAATAGGTCTTATGGTCGGACGCTATCTGGAAAAAAGGTTTTCTCGTCTGTACGCATCCAAGTATGTCGAATGCGACTTGTGCTATCTGGAAAAAATGTTTTTCTCATCTGTACGCATCCAAGTATGTCGCATGCGTCTTGCGCTATATGAAAATAAAGTGTTTATCTCGTCAGTACGCATCAAGCGCAATGCGACTTGTGCTATCTGGAAAAAAATTTTTTCTCGTCTGTACGCATCCAAGTATGTCGCATGCGTCTTGCGCTATATGAAAATAAAGTGTTTTTCTCGTCTGTACGCATCCAAGTATGTCGCATGCGTCTTGCGCTATTTGAAAATAAAGTGTTTATCTCGTCGTACGCATCCAAAAGGTCTTATTGTCGGACGCTATCTGGAAAAAAATGTTTTTCTCGTCTGTACGCATCCAGTATGTCGCATGCGTCTTGCGATATTTGAAAATAAAGTGTTTATCTCGTCAGTACGCATCCAAGTATGTCGAATGCGACTTGTGCTATCTGGAAAAAAGTGTTTTTCTCGTCTGTACGCATCCAAGTATGTCGCACGCGTCTTGCGCTATTTGAAAATAAAGAGTTTTTCTTGTCAGTGCGCATCCGTATGTCGCATGCGACTTGCGCTATCCGGAAAAAAATTTTTTTTCTCGTCTGTACGCATCCATGTATGCCGAATGCGACTTGTGCTTTCTGGAGAAAAAGTGTTTTTCTCATCTGTACGCATCCAAGGTATGTCGCATGCGTCTTGCGCTATATGAAAATAAAGTGTTTATCTTGTCAGTACACATCCAAATAGGTCTTATGGTTGGACGCTATCTGGAAAAAAAGTTTTTCTCGTCTGTACGCATCCAAGTATGTCGCATGCGTCTTGCGCTATATGAAAATAAAGTGTTTATCTCGTCAGTACGCATCCAAGTATGTCGCATGCGTCTTGCGCTATATGAAAATAAAGTCTTTATCTCGTCAGTACTCATCCAAAGGTCTTATGGTCAGACGCTATCTGGGAAAAAAGTGTTTTTCTCGTCTGTACGCATCCAAGTATGTCGCTGCGTCTTGCGCTATATGAAAATAAAGTGTTTATCTTGTCAGTACACATCCAAATAGGTCTTATGGTCAGACGCTATCTGGAAAAAAAGTGTTTTTCTCGTCTGTACGCATCCAAGTATGTCGCATGCGTCTTGCGCTATATGAAAATAAGTGTTTATCTCATCAGTACGCATCCAAATAGGTCTTATGGTCGGACGCTATCTGGAAAAAGTGTTTTCTCGTCTGTACGCATCAGTATGTCGCATGCGTCTTGCGCTATATGAAAATAAAGTGTTTATCTCGTCAGTACGCATCCAAATAGGTCTTATGGTCGAACGCTTTCTGGAAAAAAAGTGTTTTCCTCGTCTGTACGCATCCAAGTATGTCGCATGCGTCTTGCGCTATATGAAAATAAAGTCTTTATCTGGTCAGTACACATCCAAATAGGTCTTATGGTCGGACGCTATCTGGAAAAAAATGTTTCTTCTCGTCTGTACGCATCAAGTATGTCGCATGCGTCTTGCGCTATTTGAAAATAAGTGTTTTCTCGTCTGTACGCATCCAAGTATGTCCGAATGCGACATGTGCTATCTGGAAAAAAAGTGTTTTCCTCATCTGTACGCATCCAAGTATGTCGCATGCGTCTTGCGCTATATGAAAATAAAGTGTTTATCCCGTCAAGTACGCATCAAGTATGTCGAATGCGACTTGTGCTATCTGGAAAAAAATTGTTTTTCTCGTCTGTACGCATCTAAGTATGTCGCATGCGTCTTGCGCTATATGAAAATAAAGTGTTTATCTCGTCAGTATGCATCCAAATAGGTCTTATGGTCGGATGTTATCTGGAAAAAACAGTGTTTTTCTCGTCTGTACCGCATCCGGGTATGTCGCATGCTTCTTGCGCTATTTGAAAATAAAGTGTTTATCTCGTCAGTACGCATCCAAATAGGTCTTATTGTCGGACGCTATCTGGAAAAAAGTGTTTTTCTGTCTGTACGCATCCAAGTATGTCGCATGCTCTTGCTCTCTTGAAAAAAAGTGTTTATCTCGTCAGTACGCATCCAAATAGGTCTTATGGTAGGACGCTATCTGGAAAAAAGTGTTTTTTCGTTTGTACGCATCCCAAGTATGTCGCATGCGTCTTGTATTTGAAAATGTGTTTATCTCGTCAGTATGCATCAGTATGTCGCATGCGTCTTGCGCTATATGAAAATAAAGTCTTTATCTCGTCAGTACTCATCCAAATAGGTCTTATGGTCGCGCTATATCGAGAAAAAAGTGTTTTCTCCAAATCTGTACGAATCAAGTATGTCGCAGGCGTCTTGCGCTATATGAAAATAAAGTGTTTATCTTGTCAGTACACATCCAAATAGGTCTTATGGTTGGACGCTATCTGGAAAAGTTTTCTCGTCTGTACGCATCCGTATGTCGCATGCGTCTTGCGCTATTTGAAAATAAAGTTTTTTATCCCGTTAGTACGCATCCAAGTATGTCGAATGCGACTTTGCTATCTGGGAAAAAAAGTGTTTTTCTCGTCTGTACGCATCCAAGTATGTCGCATGCGTCTTGCGCTATATGAAAATAAAGTGTTTATCTCGTCAGTACGCATCCAAATAGGTCTTATTGTCGGACGCTATCTGGAAAAAAGTGTTTTTCTCGTCTGTACGCTTCCACGTATGTCGCATGCGTCTTGCGCTATATGAAAATAAAGTGTTTATCTCGACTTCGCATCCTAATAGGCCCACGATCGGTTATCTGGAAAAAAGTGTTTTTCTCGTCTGTACGCATCCAAGTATGTCGCATGCTTCTTGCGCTATTTGAAAATAAAGTGTTTATCTCGTCAGTACGCATCCCAAATAAGGTCTTACGGTCGGACGCTATCTGGAAAAAAGTGTTTTTCTCGTCTGTACGCATCAAATTATGTCGCATCCATCTTGCGCTATTTGAAAATAAAGTGTTTTTTCGTCTGTACGCATCCAAGTATGCCGAATGCGACTTGTGCATTCTGGAAAAAAAAGTGTTTTCTCATCTATACGCATCCAAGTATGTCGCATGCGTCTTGCGCTATTTGAAAATAAGTTTTTTCTCGTCTGTACGCATCCAAGTATGTTGAATGCAATTTGTGCTATCTGGAAAAGCTATTTTTCTTATCTGTACGCATCCAAGTATGTCTCATCGTCTAGCGCTATTTGAAATTAAAGTGTTTATCTCGACAGTACGCATCCAAAAGGTCTTATGGTCGGACCCCTCGGGAAAAGATTTTTCGTCTGTACGCATCCAAGTATGCCAATGCGACTTGTGCTTTCTGGAGAAAAAGTGTTTTTCTCATCTGTACGCATCCAAGTATGTCGCATGCGTCTTGCGCTATATGAAAATAAAGTGTGTATCTTGTCAGTACACAAAATAGGTATTATGGTCGGACGCTATCTGGAAAAAAGTGTTTTTCTCGTTTGTACGCATCCAAGTATGTCGCATGCGTCTTGCGCTATTTGAAAATAAAAGTATTTATCTCGTCAACACGCATCCAAATAGGTCTTACGGTCGGACGCTATCTGGAAAAAAATTTTTTCTCGTCTGTACGCATCCAAGTATGTCGCTCGCGTCTTGCGCTATTTGAAAAAAAGTTTTTCTCGTCTGTACGCATCCAAGTATGTCGAATGCGACTTGTGCTATCTGGAAAAAAGTGTTTTTCTTATCTGTACGCATCCGATTCGCGCATCTTGGCGCTATTTGAAAATAAAGTGTTTATCCCGTCAGTACGCATCCAAGTATGTCGAATGCGACTTGTGCTATCTGGAAAAAAAGTGTTTTTCTTCTGTACGCATCCAAGTATGTCGCATGCGTCTGGCGCTGTTTGAAAATAAAGTGTTTATCTCGTCAATACGCATCCAAATAGGTTTTTGGTCGGACGCTATCTGGAAAAAAAGTGTTTTTCTCTCTCTAACGCATCCAAGTATGTCGCTCGCGTCTTGCGCTATTTGAAAATAAAGTATTTTTCTCGTCTGTACGCATCAAGTATGTTGCATGCGACTTGCGCTATCTGGAAAAAAATTGTTTTTCTCGTCTGTACGCATCAAATGTGTCGCATGCGTCTTGCGCTATTTGAAAATAAAGTGTTTATCTCGTCAGTACGCATCCAAATAGGTCTTATGGTCGGACGCTATCTGGAAAAAAAGTGTTTATCTTGTCAGTACACATCCAAATAGGTCTTATAGTCGGACGCTATCTGGACAAAAAGTGTTTTCTCGTCTGCACGCATCCAAAGTGTCGCATGCATCTTGGGCTATTTGAAAATAAAGTGTTTATATCGTCAGTACGCATCCAAGTATGTCGAATGCGACTTGTGCTATGTGGAAAAAATGTTTTTTCGTCTGTACGCATCAGTATGTCGCATGCGTCTTGCGCTATATGAAAATAAAGTCTTTATCTCGTCAGTACACATCCAAATAGGTCTTATGGTCGGACGCTATCTGGAAAAAAAGTGTTTTTCTTCCGTCTGTACGCATCCAGTATGTCGCATGCGTCGCGCTATATGAAAATAAAGTGTTTATCTCATCAGTACGCATCCAAATAGGTCTTATGGTCGGACGCTATCTGGAAAAAAGTGTTTTTCTCGTCTGTACGCATCCAAGGTATGTCGCATGCATCTTGGGCTATTTGAAAATAAAGTGTTTATCTCGTCAGTACGCATCCAAGTATGTCGAATGCGACTTGTGCTATGTGGAAAAAAATTGTTTTTCTCGTCTGTACGCATCAGTGTGTCGCATGCGTCTTGCGCTATTCGAAAATAAAAGTGTTTATCTCGTCAGTACGCATCCAAATAGGTCTTATGGTCGGACGCGCTATCTGGAAAAAAAGTGTTTATCTTGTCAGTACACATCCAAATAGGTCTTATGGTCGGACGCTATCTGGACAAAAAGTGTTTTTTCTCGTCTGCACGCATCAGTATGTCGCATGCATCTTGGGCTTTGAAAATAAAGTGTTTATATCGTCAGTACGCATCAAGTATGTCGAATGCGACTTGTGCTATGTGGAAAAAAAGTTTTTTCTCGTCTGTACGCATCCAAGTATGTCGCATGCGTCTTGCGCTATATGAAAATAAAGTCTTTATCTCGTCAGTACATCCAAATAGGTCTTATGGTCGGACGCTATCTGGAAAAAAAGTGTTTTTCTCGTCTGTACGCATCCAAGTATGTCGCATGCGTCTTGCGCTATTTGAAAATAAAGTATTTATCTCGTCAACACGCATCAATTAGGTCTTACGGTCGGACGCTATCTGGAAAAAAAGTGTTTTTCCTCGTCTGTACGCATCCGCATGTCG
>JAPIVC010001129.1:0-10444 GCA_030586385.1 Camponotus fellah
TTCACTGATATACAGAGCTTTAACAATTTCTGAACCTTCCCTGAATGAAGAACTAGAACATCTCAACCAGGTCTTGACCAAGAATGGATACAACAAGAAAGACATTATTCGAACAACAGAAAGACTGAAAAACAAAATTTCCAATATTGAGATATCGAGTGAAAAAGAAGAAGAAGGAAAAGATAAGAGAGATAAGAAGTGGACGATCCTTCCGTATCTCCAAGGTACAACAGAACGCATTAGCAGAATCCTGGGTAAACACAACATCAAAGTAATTTCCAAACCTCAAAGAAAGATTGCGCAATTGCTTCCCAATCCCCAGGACCAGAGATCACACCTGGATACACCAGGTGTGTACAATTCCTTGCGCCTGCGGAAAAGTGTACATAGGAGAAACTAGGAGAAAGATCAGTACACGCATTAAAGAACACCAACGATATGCCAAGTACAACCATTTTAGTCAATCAGCCTTGGCTGAACATTGGATGGAGACGGGACACTCGGTGCAATATGACAAAACAACCAGATTAGCCTCCACACAAAACTAATTCGCCAGGAAACATCGGGAAGCCCTAGAAATTCTAAAACATTCCGACAACCTCAACCGCGACAAAGGCTATCAAACAAGCACTATATGGCACACCGTCCTTAGTATGCACTCTCACCACCAGGGGCCTCATAACAGAATACTTTCTCGCAGATGGAAAACCCTTTGGAAATATATATAAGGACTACAAAAAGACCCAAAAAAACCCAATATCGGAGCTCTCAGCCCTGAAGATGCAAACTGCAACGTTTGCGAAACGTCGGCATTACACTGTCAAATCACGCGGCATCCATCCGGAAACCTTTTGCATTAATGATTCCATTGGCCGCGAAAGCCTCAAAACCAGTTATTAAAAGTAATTAATTAAAATATAAGTATAATATAAAATAATAGTATAAATAATAAGTATAATATAATATAAAATAATTAAAATATAAGATTAATTAAACTATAATTAAGGATAAACGTGATTATAATGCTAATGCTAATAAAAAAATATAATATTTCCTTCAATCTTGCTCTTTTGTAATTAGATGGAATTGCACAAATTCCAATAAGGTAAAGAAGGAATTTGCTTGTATGGTAAAAGAAGAAAATTATTGGTCGGGACGTCACACCACCCTCCTTAAGATACAAATACCGATATAATTTTATTGAGGGATTTGTTCACTTCCATCTAATTTCGTTCTTAAGTCCCGAAAAGAATAAACTACAGGTATGGCTTGCATGGGCTGTGGCTGTGTTTGTATGTTATCTGGTGGCGGATTAGGCACAGTTGCATTAAGAGTATCGTCTTTGGGTCGTGTTTCGCTATGTGATTGTTGGTTGGAATTTTTGTTGGCAAGATATAACAATAGGTGCGTGAAAGAACTCCAAATCGCTCCTAACAAGTGTATACTACATCCATACGCTGTATGTAACGCATATCCGTGAACCAAGGTGTCAAATATGATTTTAATTAATTTAAATATCATGAATATTCCGAGGACTCCGGCTGTTGCCGTACCGAAAACTGTAAAACCATTCCAAATTTTTGATAGAGCACTATTGTAAATTTTGTCCAAGGAGTTCTCGTCTAATAAGGTTTTTAAAGATACGGTGTCTGAAGGAATTGATTGTCCTGTAAAGCCTCGAGCGATGGTATATAAGATGGCACTTTTTTCAGCGGGGAACATGATATGATCTCTTAATTCATCCAAATCTCCTTGAGAATAAATACCGCTAGAAACCAGGGATTTTGGTGATAAGTATTTCCAAGAGAGTTTAGTTAGTGGCTTAATTTCACGCGGTGCAGTCGTCATAGAAGGCATTGGATTGAATTGCATCCATGTTTCGTCTATGTTATAAAGTATCGGAAGTAACGAATTACAGTCCCTAATAGTGTGATGTTTCGTGATTATTCGTGATTTTGGTGTCATGTATAACGACGCGTTTCTAAGTGTAATTGGTAATTCTGTATTACAAGTGTTCGTCTTGCGGAGAGTGACTTCGACAGGTATGCATTTGATCACGTGAATTGCTTCACCAGCAGCCACGGCCATATAGCCGGGAGTTTTCATAAGCCTAAATGCGAATTCATCAGGTAATAACGCAGCCAGTGATAGTGTATTTTGGATTACTTGCTTTTCCAATTCACATCTTTGCAGAATGATATCTTGATAGAGAGTAGTTATTTGATTTCTTATATGCCTTTCGACATATACAAATTTCGAATTCACATAGGCAAACATATCCAAATTTTGTACAGCAGTTTTTGACTTGGTTTTAAAGGTGTTTCCTTTCTGAGTTTCAAAGATAAATAATTTAGGATGTTCAGTTCCTAATAATGTGTATCCGCAAATAGTATGTTTACGTGCTTGCAGAAAAGAGAATGTTGTATCTTGTGTCTCTACAGTGAATATGGTAGTGTATTGTGTTCCAAGTGAACCCTGGAATTTAGTGGCGGTTCCTTCAAATAAGACGTCATATGCCTCAAACCCACAAACGGGCACACTTTGCCAAAAGGTATATCCATCGTCCGAGTCTATACAGGTTTCTTCACTTAAATCGCAAACAGTGCCGGATTTTAGCATCACTTTTCCTGCGGTTAACTTTACAGGTATATATGATGACTTTAAAGAAATTTTTACAGTTGCTTGCACGACTACATCGTCCCATGTACCATAATAATCTGAATATTGGACACCCTTACATGTTCCGTCTACATTTATTTTTCCTGCCATAGTGATACTACGATAATAAGTGTTATTAGGTTTTAATCCGTCTATTATATTAGAATCTCCTATTTTAAGTAGTCCTTCCCTGTGCATCTGAATGCATTTACTACGCGAAGTTTCTTGTAAGTAGCTGGCATATCCGTTTTGTACAATAGAGACATGAGAGTGCATACCGCAATAGTAGATGGTTCGCATAATTTCTACTTTACATTGTATGACTTCGGTGTGAGTGTAACTAGATAACTGTATATATGTATTGTTAATTACTGGTGTGTCTATAGTTAGATCGCATTCACCTGATCTAAGTAGAGAGACTGTCGTTACGTTGAGGTAGGTTCCTCCGCAATCGTATGCAATAATGGCTTTTGTGCCGGAGAGCAAGGTTGAAGTCAATATAATGACGATTATTGCCTGCGAGTAAAATAATATATGATTAATTAAGGTATCGATATATGTAAGTGTAAGTATCGGATATAGATTACTTCAATTCTGGATCCGGGGATCCGGGCTGCGTTACATTTTAATTAAATATCGCTTTCCTTCATCCCGGATCTGTGGGTATGATCTTTGATAATTTTAATTTATTGATATGTACTACACGCGGCTTTCCTTTAAAATTAATTTTTACGTTATTCATAGGTAACATTTCGAGAATTTTGTATGGTCCGGAATATTGATCAGAAAATTTATTCTTTATAGGTTCTTTTAGCAAATAAACTTGATCACCTGCTTTAAAATTTTTTGTATTTAATTTCCTATCGTAATGTCTTTTACTTTTTTCCTTTGATTTTGTTAGATTCTCTTTAGCTAATTCCCAAGATGAGGTTAAAGTATTAAACAGGTTAGTTAGGTAGTCTGGGTAGGCTAAATCTTTATATTCTTCCAAAATGTTAATAGAGGAAGGTACCCTAGGAAGATGACCGAAAACTAAAGCATATGATGTGTAATTAGTACCTTCATACACAGAAGTATTATAAGCAAACATAGCAGTCATTAAGTGTTCATCCCATTCGTTATTACGGTTGGTATACATTTTTAGGTATTCTGTTAGCACATGATGAGAGCGTTCGATTGAGGATAATATGCTGTAGTGCGACATTGTTTAATTTTAAAATAAGAAGCAATGGCCTTTATTAGGGAGATAAAAAAGGTAGGAGCTTGATCAGTCAGTAAGACTCGAGGAGCCCTATAAATGCAAATGAAATCTTTTACAAATGCTTCGGCGATTGAAAGGGAATCTGCTCTTATTAAGGGTGAGGCTACTGAATATTTTGTTAAAAGGTCTTGCATCGTTAGTATATACGAGTAATGGTTGCGTGTAGTAGGTAAAGGACCTACTATATCCATGGAAATTTTATCGAATGCTGCTCCCAGAGTGTCGGTTATCAACATTGGTTGTCTCGTTTTTACTCTAGTTAATTTTTTGATCTGGCAGTCTCTGCAAGTTTGAATATATTTTTGAATGTCTTGTTTCATTGTTGGCCAGTAATAGTTTTGACGGATTCGGTTATATGTTTTATTTACACCCTTGTGTCCTCCTATTTTTGTCGCATGTTTTTCATATATTAAATTTTCCCTCTCATCCAATCCAGGACAGCGTATTAAAGATTTACAAACTGTTAAAGTTATTGGTTGATCGTTTAAGAACCTCTTTAAAGTTTTATATAGAAAATTCCACGGTACCGTATCATAATAATCCGTTTGTGCTAAACTAACAGAAGTTAGCCTTAATTCTTGAATTACATCAGTTAAGGATCTTATACAATTTATAATTCCCGCACGTTTAATTTGTGTACGTTCATTAGCTTTAATCGGAAGAGATTAAAACCTTATTGTTTATATTAGTTACACGAACTCTTTCGAAAGTTAAGTTATTATATTTAGGAAATTTATTTGCCTGTTGATAATCTTTTGCCCCTTTATCGAAAGGGTCCCCATTTAAATTTATAAAAATAATATGATTGTCTTTCTGAGTTAGCAATGAATCGCAAGTCTCTTTTATTCTTAGGATTGATTCGTCATCATCAATAAAATTGGACTCTATACTTGTTGACTGGTCTTCGTCGGAATCTGTCTCGTTATCTGAGCTTAGGCAATTAGTAAGAAAGATTTGCGATTCGTTATTTACAGTGGGCGATAAAACGGTGTCAATATGTGTAAAGGAAGCAGGGTTTTGGATAACAGTCTGATAGCGTCAGCTATAGTGTTAGTTTTACCCGTTTTGTACTTGATTTCAAAATCATACTCTGATAGTTTCAACCTCTATTTCCAAAGATGGGAGCTCGGATCCTTAATAGAATGCAGCCAAGTCAGAGGTTTATGATCCGTTAAAATGATGAAACGTCGTCCGTATAGATAGTGCCTAAAGTATGTTGTACAGTAAATTATAGCTAGGCACTCCTTCTCAATAGTTGAATAATTTCTTTCGGCGTCGTTCAATACTCTGGAAGTATAGGAGACTGGAAGATCTTTTCCAAGAGATCCCTGGCTTAATACACCACCAATGGCGTATCCACAAGCATCTGTTGTTAAAATGAAAGGTTCATTAAAGTCGGGATATTGAAGAATAGGTTCTTTACAAAGCTCGTCCCTTAGTACGTTAAATGCCTTTTCTTGCAAAGGAGTCCATATAAAAGTTGTATCTTTTTTTAATAAGTCAGTTAATGGTTTTGCTATCTTTGAAAAGTTTTTAATAAATCTGCGATAATAACCAGTTAAGCCTAAAAACTGCTTAATATTTTTTTGATTCTTAGGTATAGGAAAATTTTTAACAGAGATTATTTTATCCGGATCTGGTTTAACACCCTCCGAACTAATCACATGACCTAAGTATATCACTTCATGTCTTAGAAATTGACATTTCTCGGGTTGAAGTTGTAGATTAGCTTTTCTTAATCTGTGCATTAGTTTTTCTATTTTTATTTTATGTTCCTCTAATGATCGCGCGTATACTACTATGTCATCTAGGTATACATAGCTCATTCCCTTGCAGGTTAATGTTCCATAAGCCATAAGCCTTTGGAATGTGGCTGGTGCATTTTTTAAGCCAAACGGCATTCTTTGATATTCATAGTGCCCATAGGGCGTAGAAAAAGCAGTCTTTGCCATATCATTTGGACTCATAGGAATTTGATGAAAGCACTGTGCCAAATCAAAGATAGAAAAATACTTTGCGCTCCCTAATTGATCAAGAATCTCGATGATATTGGGCAGAGGATATGCATCTCCAATCGTTTTTTCATTTAACTTTCTGAAATCGATTACCATTCTCCACCTTTTCTCTCCTTCTATAGTTGATTTTTTTGGAACAATCCAGAGAGGTGCATTATATGGAGATACAGAGGGTTTGATAATATTGTTTTCCAATAATTTATTAACTTGTTTATTGATTTCTTCTCTATGGACCGGTGGATATCGGTACTGTTTAACGTGGATAGGAATATCGTCAGTGGTTGGAATAGAATGGCTAGTGGCATTAGAAGATTTTAACTTGTCTCCTGGTAAAAAGAAGCAGTCTTCGTTCTTTTTCAATATAGCTTTGACATGTTCATTTTCTTCTTCGTTTAAATGGCTTAAATTTATTGAATTCTTTAATATGGTATAACGATCTTTAGTTTTTAGAGATGGATTTTCAATAGTTAGTTCCTCGGAACAGTAAAGAGTCATTGAATTAGTAAAGTCAGTAGGACTGGTAGTCTTGTTGAGGTCACAGGAAGTAATAGCAAAATCAGCGAAATCAGTGGAATCAGCGAAATCAGTGGAATCAGCGAAATCAGTGGAATCAGTGAAATCAGTGGAATCAGTGAAATCAGTGGGATCGATTAAATTAGTAGAATGATAATCAATCAGGTGCATGGGCTCTAATACCATTGTATAATCACTCTCAGTGACGTTATATATTTTTAAATGCCCTTTACCCTGTGAATTAGCAACAAGTGCTTCGCCAAAGTACACCCCTTTTACGGGTTCGTAATATGGTATGTATCCTTCTTGTTTTTCTGGATTAGATATTAAATGTAGTGGTTCTCGTTCGAGCGGTTTTTTTCTTTTTTCTCAAAATGGAATTACCATTTTCCCACAATTAACTTTCTTTGCCATAATCTAGAATAGCACGATTATCTTCTAAAAATTCGGAGAATTTTCCCAGAATTTCATCACTGGGGATAGTTACGTCATCTTGTACGACGTGAAATTTTGTTACCTACTATCATAAAAACTACAGATCCTATTGTTCTAACCGAGACCTTAGAAATACCTCTAAGGATTAATATATCTTTTACATCTATAGGTACATTGTTTAAGTTCCCTAACTTAATTATATTTATAACGGAACCAGAATCTATCATGAAATTACCGTATTCCTTTAAATCTTTACATGATAATATAATCCTTGGCAACCTAGCGAGTTCTTTTAAATTTACTACCATTTACTACCAATTCACTGTTGCATCGGGAACAAAGTTAGTAACCTGATTCTTAATGGAAGAATTGTTCAGCCATTGATTATTATTGATCCTGTCAAAGCTTCCGTTTCGATTGGATGCGCTGTAGCTAGTGCCGTATCCCGGGCCGCGCTCGCTATCGGGCGGCTTTCTGAGTTTTCCGCATTCTGGGAAGAGTTTCGATAGGCTAACTTTTTACAATTTGAAATGCTGTGTCCCGGATTTTTACAGTAACGACATACGTCAGGTGAGTTTGGTCCTGGTTGACCGGGAATTAAAGATTTTATCCATGGACATGGAGTTAAATTAGAGTTTTTTAAAATTGATTTGGGTGGTTCAGAATCTGAGGTTTTTGTGGTTTGTATATCAGAACGTAATAATTGATTTGATTTTTGGGAGTTCTGTCGTTCGCGCAATTTTTCTGCTTCTAAACTTTTCGAGATTTTTACGGACCATTCAATGGCTTCATCTAAACTATGTATTTGCTGATGCTCAAGACGAGTTATTATATCGGATGGTAAACCGTTGATGAAAGCTTCTAAGACTTCTTCGTCTATTTCTGCCATGAAAGCACGACTTGTTCCTTTACTTTGACGTCTACTTCCGTCTATTATAGCAAATTTTAAATCTTTTATTCTTCCGGCGTACTTTAAGATTGTTTCATTAGATGTTTTATAAGCATTAGCAAGTTCGCTTCGATATTGTGCGATAGATTTATTTGGTGCGAAGATAGCTTTTAGTTTATCTAATAAATCAACGACGCGAGTATATATATTTCCCTCGGCAGCCTGATAAGCATCGCCTTCTAGCTTATTAATAATAAGTTGAATTAACTAAGGTTCCTGTACGGATGATAGTAAATCACGAGCACGTTCACAAGAACGAGAGAATTGAAATACTGAAATTTTATATCCGTCAAAATTCGGAATATTAGCAATAACACCTTTCAATTTTAAGGTTGGCATTTGTATTGACACTTCGTTTTGAAGCGGCACGTCAGGATGTTCTTCATATGTGGATGCAGCTCGAGAAGGTTCATTTATGCGCTGTTCTAACGTACTAATTTGTTCCGGTAATTTTCGCAATTGTGAAAGTTCGGTCTGTATTTGAGAAAGCATTTGCATTAAGGAGTTTGCGTCGATAGCGTCATTGGCGCGTCTTTCCATTGCTTCGCGTTCATGTATTAAAGATTGATGTTGAGCACGCAATTGTTTCTCACGTTCGAGCTACAATTATTCAAAATTTTTCGGGCGCCGAACTTCACACTTATGTGAAACAATGTTTATACAATCTTAGTCTATAGTAGGATTTTATGTTGAAAAAAAGTAACTTTTATTTTAATAAGTGTTCAAAAAGCATACCATGTACTTCCAAGCACTTAAGTAATCTTTCGATAATATTTCTGCGAACACTGAATAGCATAGCTGGTGTAATTGATGCGCAAGCAGTCCGAATTCGTTCCTTCCAATTCTTCTCTCGTAGTAGGAACTGTGCTAAATGCTTTTTCCTTTATGTATCCTCATAAAAGAAATCTAAAGGTGTTAGATCACAACTGCCTAAGGTTGAGAGTATAAACACTGTTTCACATAAGTGTGAAGTTCGGCGTTCCGAAAAATTTTGAATAATTGTAGCTCGGAAATTAATGATTATAAAAAAATTTTTTCGAATAAAAGTTACTTCTTTTTCAACATAGAATCCATTAATATTAATTTTTGGGAAGGCCATTTAAAAAAACGGAGCTTGGTGCCCCCCACCCCACGAAGGACCGATTGCGGAAAATGAAAATAAGTCCACGTGAAAAAGCACATCAAATCGAGAAAATCGAATTCAAGAACATTAAGATCCATCTAGCCGTTTCAAAGATATTAAACTGTAACACTTTATCTGGCCCACCCTGTATATATATTATGTCTGCTATCATATCTATCCTTATCTATTTTTATCTTTCGAGTGATCAGCTACTTAACATCGAGTGAACATTCCAGTATATATAATTCAATGAAATATACATAACGAATAGTCCCTGCAACATTACATGACAAGATGAGTTGCTTTTACACATACATATATATACCAGTTGTATGCATAAGTTTTTTCCGGTTTTTTTGACAAAAAAATACATGTAATTTTCAAGGGAAATTAATTTTTTTTTATTTAAAATATTGGC
This sequence comes from Camponotus fellah, assembly GCA_030586385.1. NCBI lineage: Eukaryota > Metazoa > Arthropoda > Insecta > Hymenoptera > Formicidae > Camponotus > Camponotus fellah. The sequence goes on from JAPIVC010001129.1 coordinate 9,373, forward strand.
CATCGGCTTTTACACATTTCGCCCATCTTTCAGGTAATTTATGAATACCATGTCAGAAAAACTGCTTGTCTTTTGCGGCAAACCATTCGTCGAACCATTTTCCAACTTCCTCGAAATCACTGAAGTGCTGCTCTGCGAGCGCGTGCCCCATTGATGCGAAGAGGTGATAGTCAGATGGCGCCAGGTCTGGGGAGTACGGCGGAAGGATGTCCCATCCAAGCGATTTCAAAGTGTCTTTCACTGGTTTTGCTGTGTGAGACGGCGCATTGTCGTGTAACAAAATCACTTTGCCATGTCTTCTGGCCCATTCCGGTCGTCTTTCGATTAATGCGTGGTTTAAATTAATCATTTGTTGGCGATAGCGTTGTGCATTAACGGTTTCGCCGGGCTTCAAGAGTTCATAATACACAATACCGCTCTGGTCCCACCAGACACAGAGCATGGTCTTCTTGCCGAAGCGATTTGGCCTTGGTGTTGAAGGACCGGCTTCACCAGGTGAAAGCCACGATTTTTTCCGCTTCGGGTTTTCAAAATAAATCCATTTTTCGTCACCCGTCACAATTCGATACAAAAATGATTTCCTTTCGTGGTGTTGAAGCAGCATTTCACAAGTGACTTTGCGATTTTTCATTTGACGTTCAGTCAAATCGTGTGGGACCCATTTACCGAGATTATTGATCTTCCCCATTGCTCGTAAACGTCTGCTGATTGTTTCTTGTGACACATGTAATGCTTCTGCTAATTGCCGTTGAGTTTGAGTTGGGTTATCATCCAATAACTCCTGCAATTGCTCGTCTTCGCATATTTGTGGTCTACCAGAGCGCTCACTGTCTTTCACATTGAAATCACCAATTTTAAATTGTCGAAACCATGTCTCACATGTTCTAATCGATGGAGCGTGTCCACCATATGTTTCTACCAGCAAACGATGACTTTCAACAGCCTTTTTCTTTTGATTAAATAAGAAAAGCAATGCGTGCCGCAAATGTTCTTTTTCAGGCACAAAACTCGACATAATCACTGAACGATAAAAGAAAGACGCTAGTTTTTGGCGGACTCAACTTGTGTGTGT